>JACN01105551.1:0-10361 GCA_000787155.1 Scartelaos histophorus
TTACAGTTGCCTGTTTATATTATGTTTAAAGTATACGAGGAAAGAATCCCAAGTCAAGTGGAAAAGATCCAATTTTCCTTTTAGTTAAAATTTATTTTTTTCAATTTGGATGTATTTCATTATATCATAAAGTAAATTTTTATAGGCTGGAGCATTTTTTTGTTTCCAATTTAAAAGTATAAGTCTTCTGGCTAGTAGTGTTACAAACTTACAAACAAAAGGACTCTTGTTGTCTCAGAAGAGCAGCAGCGACAGAGCTAACAAAGGATCAGGATGAAGGCATATTTTACATACTTCTGACATCAACACAATGCACCTTTAAAACAGAATTTAGTTTTGTAGATTTTTGCCTCTACAGTATGACTTAATTCTAATAAATGTTAATAATTCTAATAAAAATAAAAACATTTGAACACAACCCACATTTCATCATCATGCATAGCAGATCCTTTGTCGTGTAGTAAAATAAAAGTCCCAGTAGATGTAGTTGCTTATTAAGTTCAAGGCATTTGTACATTGGAAATATGGAAATAATCTTTTAAAGCCATTGTCAATCCATTAAAATAAAGCATGCCCGGAAACCTTTTGTAATATTGAAATGACTTTTATTTGAATTAAATCAGTCAAAATGAAAAACAACCACTCAGAGCCTAGCGTTGCCCTCCAGCCTTTTTACTTGTGCATCTTTGTGTCCATTTACTCTCCCACAAGGGCACATCTAGACAAGGCCGCTTGTTTATTGAATTAACAGCTATCGGGAAGCATTAAGCAGACGGACCCTGCTTGAGTTTCTATTCAATATGGTAGCATTAAGGACCAGTGATGTTGTGCAGCTTATGGGGGGGGGAGAAAAAATGTGGAGGAGAGCCGGAGGTAACGGACCTGGAGATGTTGAGGCGATCTTTGTTTGTGAGAGGATCAGATTAAGAGATTTATGGATTTAGTGGACAGGAAGTGAGATGTTTATATGAAAGGAGGATGAAGATATCAGCATAGAAAAAACGCATTTGCCTAAAAAAGTTACACAATGCACCTTTAAGTGGATTTGTTTATAGATTTGAATAGATTTTTTAAAATGATACTTGCTTTGGCAAATGAACTCTGATGTTTCATTGCTATAACTGGCAATGAAATAGCTGCACACATAGTATAATGTGATTCTTTACTCTATATTTAAAAGGCAACACTTGTAATAACTTTGGAAAGAGGCCATTGTTTGTGATGAATTCTTTTGCCTTGTCCTGTAATAAGCAAAGTGCTTCATTTGTCATTAGACAGACAAGTTACACAAAGAATTAGACATAGGGCACTCCCAACTCTGACCATTGCATACTGCCTTTATGTCCTTGGGCGTCCACCTAATGAATAGGGTGCGTGAGAGTTATTGGTGACTTGAGCGACAGAAGCAACAGAAGCTCTACCGTAGAGGAACATGGTACTGCTAAATCAACTTGGAAAGCCTTGCAAAGTCATGGAAATAAGTAGTAAAACAGGGTGGTTGATGAGTTTGTAATAAATTAATATGATATATTTTGGGAGGCTATGAAAAAAAGACTACCAACCAGACTGCAATACTTTACTATAAAGTAGGGAAGAGTAAGTAATGCTGGACGACCCATATGGAGAGAATATGCTGCACATGCAAAGCTTGCCTAGAGGGGAGTTTTAACCATTATACCATGTTGCCCCAGGGATAATACATATAAAGGACTCATATTATGCTGTTTTCTGATCTATGTTATAATGATGTTTCCCCAACAGAAACAGATATGGAGGTATGTTTTTAAGAATGTAACAACATTATAACATGATTAAAAGCTCATAAGAGTCCATTTTGTATAATATAGGAGCTTTTAAAGATTTGTCTGTCTGCTTGTTTATAGGCCAGAGGTCTGAGTAACTGTTGAACATTGTCATGGTTTGCGATTGGACGGCTGCCCCTTTCCTTGGAGTGGCATCTCTGGGGTGGGCATGGAGTTAGAGCCAGACATGCTTCGGCCAAGTCGCAGAGAAAGGCCACGGATTTGGTCTGAGGGCTTCTGTAGCATCTTATCACAGCCAGGCCTCTCCAAGTCACTGGCTCTGAGTCTGCAGCCTGTGGGCATGGTGCAGCAGGGTTAGCATGGCAGGGCTAAGGACACAGACAGACCCCAGTGGTGTAGGACAAGACCCGGACTAAACCTGTAAAGCCTGGTCACTATGGCAACTACAGATGATGCTGTTTATGACATTCGATATGTCGGCCCTTGAACAATTATCACAAAAACAGAATGGAGGCAGCTGGAGGCAAAAGTGAAGTGAAACAAAATGTGATTTTAATGGGAAAACTGGTATTAACTTCAGAATATCACAAAATATTAAGAATCAAGGACAATTTGAAAATGAAAACCTTTCAGGTACATGTGAATGATATCAGAGTGTACAATTGTCTTTTCAACTTTTTTGTTTATTTGAGTGTTTGATAGACACTAAGCATTTTTATAAAGTCAAAAACCACATTTTGAGGTTTTACAGGACACATCCTGACAGAAAAAGTTGAGCCCACAACAGTTTTTCACTTCAGACATATAACACATTTAATCATAAATTATTATTTTTGTGAAGCCCATATACTATTTTGGTTACATTTTTTTATTTTTTCCATCCTTCTTAACAGAGAAGCATTTATTTTTGTTATAAAGGCACAAACCAATTAGTATTTAGATCAGCTTGTCAGTTAATCAGGGGTCTATTCTAAATGGACATATGCAGTAGCAGTTAAATGCAGAATTTAAATAATTTCATCTCTTTGTGCTTTCAAAATTAAGAAAATAAACAGTTTAAAATAAATAAATAAAAATAATAATAATTCCTTCTATTTTGCATTGGCACTTTCACTAAATGCACATTGTGGACTTAACTGGAACTAAACTAAATCCAAACTAGACCAAGACTACAACAATTTGAAGCTGCATTTTGTCTTAAATCACATACTGTCACTAACTTTACTTTTCCTGTTGTCTTGCTGCAATGTAAAATAACCAAACTGACAGATAATATGTGTAAAAAAATAGGTGTCACGGTGTTTACAGTGTCTCAGACTCAACAAGGAAGTTGAGTCAGAACTAGATGGAGTGTTCCTGTTCCAGTCTAATCATCCAATGTGTATATAGAATGGATACAATTTTAGCAAAAAAAAACCAAAAAACTAAACAAAACAAAAAACCTTACACAAAACATACATACATTGATAAAATAACCAAATACTTAATAGTATAATAAGTGTATAGACCCCAGGCATCCGGAAGGGCATCTGACATACAATCTCCATGGAAAAAAGTCTATTTTCCACTTGCAGGCTGACTCTCCTTCTCACTGGCATAAAGTCTGCAGCCTGAGGACATTGTGAAGTGGAGTTTAGCATGGCTGGGCTAAGGACACACTCTGCCACACACAGACTGGACTGGTACAGGGCAGGGCCTCTTTGTTGGGAGAGTCTTATGAAGTCTGGTCACCATGGCAACTACCATCTCATTAGGAAGTCAATAGTGGTGGCCTGTGCCTTATGCATATTTGGTATTTTGAATCCATCCATTTCCACATAAAATACTACATTCAGTATATACATTGATAAATTGAAATATGTTTCATACATATTTTCACAAACCGACTGCGAATAGAAAAGAAAACATTGTGCAACAGTGAAATGCATTATGGATATTTCCAAACCCAAGTATTGCTAAAGCATAAACTCAAACAAATAGTGACAAAAAAAGTATCTTTACATGTAGCTTTAGAAGACTAGCAATGCTTAACCACTAAATGGACAAATTCATGCAATGCCTCATTCATTCAGGAGTGGTACATGGTGGAGAAGGTCTTCAAAGCAATCATCTGGACACTATGTTTGAAACTGAGATGTTTTGGCTGCTATCCTCAAGTTCTTTCCAATCTGAATGTACTGGTCTGAGGAGATAGACTTTATCCTGACTTATGGAGAGGGGAGTTAGATCAGTACTGTCCTAGAGGAGAAGTTTTACCCTGAAACTCGCTCTGTGCTGTTTCGTGTGGTCCTGATCTACTCTTCTGTGCAAACCTCTCCATCACGCTGCTGTTAAGTACCTCACACTAGCATCTGACTTTTCTTCCAAGGTTTGAGAAGACTTTTTGTACGTAGATTGTATCTTAATCACTCATTTGACCTTTCTGACCTCGAAAATACTTTCCTTCTTGCGCCTAGCACGAAGCCACTCTACTGCACAATTTTTCTCTTTGACGTGTACCAATTCTCAACTGATTCTACAAACCTGAATACAGTCTATAAAGTAACCATAATGGATAATGGATGATATTAAATGTACTTGAACATGAATAGAGATACCGTATTTAGTTTCTATACACCAACACATGCGAAGAACTACTTCAGTCACACAGTCCATAACGTACACCTTGAATAGAGTACTTTTATGGCATAATAAGACTTATGGACCAACGATGTCAAGGGAGTGACGCAATTATGAAAGGCACGCATCTTTTGATCCCCTAGCGCCATTGTACACTGAATGCACAGGTAATTTCATAAAGCTTATACTCTTGGTGTCCCCTGGCGTGTGTGCTTCACTTAGTTCTTGGTCTTTTTTATCTATTTATTCATCAAATCAAAGGGGACATTGGAGCACATTTAGGGAGTGGAGAGTATATCCAGAAGAATTTAATAAGAAAAGAGATCTTGATGGATTACAGACCTTCTCCACATGTGAGACGTCTTCAGAATGATGAATCACAAAGGCCGTTTTTATGCTCTTTCTCTCCTTTCTGTCTCTCCCTCTCTCTCTCTCTCAGCCTTCCCTCGCTCCCCTCATCTCCTGAGCCTTGGCTTTCAATTGTAGGAGATTACAGGAGCATAGCCGGACCGTGGCCCATCGAGGATCTTTTATTAATATTTATATGCATATGAAACAAGCCGATTCACAGCTGTCGGGGAGCAGCTGAACTCTCCCTTTCCTTTGTGTAAATATGTATAGATGGATATAATGTATGAGTAGGAGCTGGTGCGTGCGTGTGGTCTGATAATGCCTTATGGACTCTACTATACCGGTAATGTAATAAGTATAACAACAATGTATGTACAGAGCAGCTTTGGAGAGTGAAAGGCAGAGCTGGAAATTACCATGTTAATGATCTGCATGCTCAGAAGGGTATAAGACTAATGTATAATTTGAACGAAGCCTTAGGATAGTAGTTATTTTAAAATAAAGCTGAGATGGCATCAGCTAAAGTCAATGGTATTTCAAAAATGCTAATGATATAAAATGTGGTTCATTGCAAAATCAGCCACAACTTCGTGCTACATGCTAAGTGGGCTAATCTCTCAGCTGAGTACTACTATCGATACTTTGCAGTTGATGAACATTCTGTCGTAGAAATACAAAGAAATACACTACCAATGTGATGTTACTGCAAAGTATCAATACATCTGGAGATACTCTGGGCTTCTGACAAGTTTGCCACAGTTAAAACGATATAAATAACAATTAAAACTCATGGTTGTAACATGTACTCCAATGCAATTACAACTGAAAGTGGATAACATTAAATACATAGGCTTCTGAGCACTCTTAGTTTTATTGCATACTCATTTAAATTCTAAGATCTGGCAACCCTAAAAGAGAAGTGCATATATGAGCATAAATCAAAAGAGTAAAATCAATATTTGAGTTGCACATGCTTTTATATTGGATGGCCCACACAGAGAATGTTTATGAATTCTCCAACAACTATCCTACCATTTTTAAAGGTGCATTGTGTAAATTTTCTGGTGGAGGGACCGTCAAATGCTTTTCTCAATGGAGATGGTATTGATGTGTCTGGAATGTGTCACAGTACGGCATTAAACCATCTTCATGAAGACCAAACCAAACCAAATTACAGGTCAGGTCAGAATATCTATTTTAATGTATTTTTGAGCTATAAAACAACCTGTAATTGAATAAATGTGAAGTAGAACAGTTTAATGTTACACTGTGGAACATTCCAGGCAGAGCAATATCCATAGAAACAAGCAGGTGACCAAGAAATGACACAGTGCTCTAATAATTAGCTAAATAGAAATAAAAAAAAAATAAAAAAAAACATTCTGTACATTTGCAGAGCCTGATAGTGGCTAAAATATACGCCTGTAGTAACAGTAGTTTCAAGTTTTCCCCAGTGAATTTGTGCTCTCTACTTTTTCAAACCTTGTACCATTCTGTTTTAAGCGATAACCTCTTAGCACACTCTGTCCCAAACCAGCAGAGCCACCAGTTACATATCAAAAGTACTTCTCCCCTTCGGGATGAGATTTTTTAGTCTGACTTCTACCTTTTTCCTCTTTCTCCAAGGTTAAACAGAACTCAAAGGGGGCAAGGGGTGCTGTGGGTGGAGTGGGTGCTGGGGAGGATAGGGGTTCAAAAGCGGCAGTCAAGGCTATCTAAGAGCTGCTATGCCGTTGGTGCATGAGCAGGAGGAGTCTAATCCTTCATACATAATAGATGGCCAAATCCTCTAAAACACAGAAATGGCTTGCCTGCGCCACAAAGGCCCTGCCCCTGCCCGCAGATCACACATCAGGCAGACCCACATCGCACCCCTCATTAATACTCAATTACATCTGCGCTCCTCAAGCCTGACACTATTGTCTCCACCTGAAAAGATAGCCCCTGTCAGGAGATGGGCTAAAGCTAACCCCGTAGGATAATGTTGTTTATATCCCGGAGTTAAGCAGCGAAAGGCCATTCACATTACCCCGCCTGGAGAACTATTTGCCTGTCATAGCGCACTGATCAAAACAACAAAGTAGAGAATAAATCTGAGTTAAGTGTTGATGCTCGGAGCTCCGTGAAGTGGTGCGTCAGTGAATGGAACAACATAAGCAGTCTTCCATAGACTCCATTGGCCCCTCTGACTATTTCAGCTCGCGAAGAAGAAACGTCTGCAGTGTTCCCTTTAGACCAAATGAAAGCTGACATTATGCATCATGAGGGCTTTTGATCAAACCACATTTTCTCATGCTTCCACTGCAACGCTTTTGTAGACAACTTTTTCACTTTTAAAATGCACTTTTGTGTTTGAGAAATAGCTTCAGCTTCTGTCCTTTTGTAAAACAAATGTGTCTTTTTGGCAGCTTTTCATTACCTCAGATTCAATGACATTGCTAAACATGAAATTCATACTTAACATTGCTGTATATTGAATAAAGAATGAATACCACAGTGTGTTTGTAATGGCCTGACCAATGCCAGTGCTCGTCATTGACATCTCTGTTCATTCAGGTTAGATTTTGGTGGAATTTTCTCTAAAACATAGTGACCTGTTGACCAATACTGAAAAATGCTGTGTTCATGTGGTCTTCAGGAACTCAGGAAAAAGGTTTTTCTGAGTTAAAAATGGACATGAAAGATCACACAAAAAACAAACCGAGTCAAAACCAGCTGCCCGACTGTGGAGATGGACCAAAGCTGATTTGTTCATTTATCTTGTGTTATGTTACTAGAGTTAGGGGTTTACCATCTGTCGTCCACATCATAAGAAAAACAGATTTGGGGCCCCATAGCGCTGCTTAAAGGTGCACTGAGGAACTTTTCTGATGGAGCATCTGCCATCAGCTTGTCTCATGGAGATGTTATTGCTTTGCCTGGGATGTTCCACAGTATGGGGCATCTATTCAATTACTGCTGTTCTTATTTCTCAAAACGACATGTAAAACCTACATTTTTAGGCCCTTTTCTCCACAGATCTGACCTGCAACTTGGCCTTTCGATGTGGCCTTGTTTCTATGGAGATTTAAAGTAAAGAAAATGCACAACAACATGTACATGCAATCAAGCAGGTGGCGGACCCTGTACCAGAAAAGTTACACAATGCACCATTAAATATTACCAATCTAATAATGTTGCAAAAGTAAAAAATTAATTACATGAATAGCTTTTGAGAAAACAACAAATCTTACTCAGTAGGTCTATTTAAAACAGTTTGGAGCAGACTGTGATTTTATTATTGGTGACATCAAAATCCTGACTTTCCCAGTTAAAAGCAAATTAATGCAAACATGAAGAAATACCAGCTTCTCTCCCAAGGGTCACACAACACCGTAATAACTCTTTATGTGTCTCTTATTTACTGACAGATGTGAGAAAAAAAAAAGTATTTATACTTTGCTCTCACATAGATTACTGGTTGGATTCATTCAGAAGTCTTTCCTCACACGTGCTTTTTACCTTTTAGGATGCTTCAGCTGACTGAGAGTACTGAGGAGCTCTGCAGTAATTTTAAATAAAAACAGAATTATGTTGGTGTCAGGTAGAATTGTAAATTGCACCTTTGGGTGAAGAAGCTGCAGGAAAAAGTATCTCCCAAGAATTACTCAGTCGGACATTAGCTTCTTTAAACACATGCTACGTTCATTAATAAAACCCACAACGTCTCCATTCGGGCCTGTTGGAATGAGGCATTATAAAGTAATGAAATGGGTGCTCTCTGGGGCTTTTTGTCACCACGCTTAACAGTTGTAGTTACGAGGCAGCACTGAGCGTAGTGTAAGATGTCACTAACCATACTTCCTGGAGTAGAACTAGTCACTCAGGAATAGAGGAGTGCTGCTGTTGTTCCAATTAGCAACTCCCTGCATGACTTGTTCAACAGCTTCTCCTGCCCTCACTTCTATCTGCACCTTTTTTTTGCATTACCCCATCCATCCCCATTATATCCAATTTCTTCCTCTTCCTCTCCCTCTGTAGCTCTAAAACGTTAGCCTGGTTGCTGCCTGTGGGGCTAAGAGTGGCTCAGACAGTAATATCCAGCTCTGGTTAGATAGAAAAAACAGATCTTTTCAAAGAGCTTCACTTCTCTCTTCTGGATCCGTCTTGTCTACTTCACATCACTTATGTTCTGGTGCCTGAAGATCCTCTGGGACATGGACAGGGAAGGTGGCTCACAATCTGGTGTAGTCAACAGTGGAGAGTTTTAAAAGAAAATGAACTTAACTAATTAGTAAATGCTTTTATTAATGACTTCAAAATATGAGTCTTACTTATTCAGCATCCATCCATTTTCCTCCTCTTTACAGGCTGATTTTACATCATACATACACTATATTACCAAAAGTATTGGCTCACCCATTCAAATGATCAGAATCAGGTGTCCTCATCACTTGGCCTGGCCACAGGTGTATAAACATAAAAGAATGGTCAAAAATTCCTAAAAACACTCAGCCTTGTGGACAGTCTTCCCAGAAGAGTTGAAGCTGTAATAGCTGCAAAAGGTGGACCCACATCATACTGAACTCTATGGGTTAGGAATGGGATGGCACTTCAGTTCATAGTATGAGTAAAGGCAGGTGAGCAAATACTTTTGGTAATATAGTGTATGTGTTGCACTGTGCCACACACTATGTAGTATTTGCTCACCTGTTGTAGTGAATGAGAACTGGTGCTATGCAAAATTATATACCAGCTCTATCTTCTACTCTGACCAGTTCAGTCTCCACAGTTCAGAATGAACCAAACAGGAAGGAGAATGTGAACTACATCCAGATTTACAAAGTAAATACACTCATACTCATACACTATATTACCAAAAGTATTCACTCACCTGCCTTTACTCATACTATGAACTGAAGTGCCATCCCATTCCTAACCCATAGAGTTCAATATGATGTGGGTCCACCTTTTGCAGCTATTACAGCTTCAACTCTTCTGAGAAGACTGTCCACAAGGTTGTGGAGAGTGTTTATAGGAATTTTTGACCATTCTTTTATATTTATACACCTGTGTATGTATATATGTGGCCAGGCCAAGTGATTAGGACACCTGATTCTGATCATTTGAATGGGTGAGCGAATATTTTTGGTAATATAGTGTAGTTGGGTTCAGTAGACTGCTAACTTTTACTTTATGTCACCGAAACACCGCCATGTGAAAACTGTATTGGACCTGTTCACACAACAGTTTAATGCCTTAAGACCCTGGTGGTAGAGAAAAACCACATGTAAGCTAATGTGATATGAGCTAAATTTGTAAAATGTAAGTCAATATTTATTAAGTAATTCAGTGTTGGCATTTCCACCTAAACATTTTTTTTTTTACATTTTCAGATGGATCAAAGCTTTCTTTCTCCGTCCATATGCCAATTGTTACATAGTTCTATAATCTCACTCAAATTCCTGCCACTTTTGTATTAAGTGATTATTTTACTTTGTACATTACATAAACCTCATGAGACCAAAGGAGATTTAAAATAGAGACAAAGCTCAGTGGAGGTAATACAAGGCCATTTGTTAAGTTGTTTTAAAGTAATCACAGCTTTAAGTGGTATTTATTCACCACATTATAACAGCTAAACTACTT
>JACN01026160.1:0-10210 GCA_000787155.1 Scartelaos histophorus
GCACGCTTTGCGTTAAGGCGTTATTAAGGAGTTATTAAGGAGTTATTAAAAGTGAGGAAACGTCTTAAAACGCGATTTATATCCAAAGCGTGAGAGCATGTTAGAACACATTCCCTCACTTTCCATGGTGTGGAACTGGGAATGACATGCACAATACAAACTTGCGACACTAAGTCTTTCTATTTGATTAATCTGATCGGGTTTCATTGATAGGTAAAGTTGGGTGTCATCTGCATAGCAGTGGAAATTGACACCATGCTTTCGGATGATGTTACCTAACGGTAACATATAAAGAGTGAACAGAATTGGGCCCAGGACTGAGCCCTGTGGTACCCCGTAGGCCACTTTAGAACACTGCGAGGAGCTCTGGTTTAAACAAGACCTATGCGTCCTGAAATATGGTAGATGTCTTCAAATCAAATGGCTCTTTCTTGTAACATGTTGGGATGCAAGTGCATCGAGGATTTCTTTGTATCTGAGTCCAGTATTAAAATATAATAAAATAGCGTCTAGTATTTCTGGAGCTACTATGGTGAGCTACAGCCTGTGTGTACGTGTGTAGGCAACGAGACCAACGAAAACAAGGATACTGTGGGAATATTCTAATTAGTCAGGGAACTACCCTTAACACAAAGCATGCACACGAGTAACTAGTGCGCACGGGTTATAAGCCGTGGCGCACGCTGCCTTAATGCAAAGCGTTATTATATCTTGGTATTATATCTATTAATATCTATTAATATCATGTGCACACGCCTTATAATTCGTTCCCACGCTTATTACTTTTATATTCACCATGTCCCATCCCTTCTATGGCTACGTAGTGAGTTATTGTAAATTACCTGAATAAAGTTCGATTTATCCGACGCGCGTTTTGTTTCGCTTATTGCGCCTTATGTGTGGACAATGACAGCAATTGACATATTATTTGATACTGCGCCTTATAATCTGGTGCGTTTATTGTCCGAAAAATACGGTAATGGTATAATGCTTATTCTTAATTACAAAATTGGACATTGGTAACATTGTTTATGGAATGATTTAGGGCTGGATTATTTAGGAAGAATGTCTTTTGTCACAAGCAGATTTGACCATAAGACCATATATATGATATATGGACGGACAAACATAATACAAGAATCGCATTTGTTCAGATCTAAACTAGAAATTTTTGCAGCTTTGAAACTTGTATGTGTTTCTATCTGCAGGTTAAAGTGCCAATGGCAGGTTGGGCTATATTTGAGTAAAACATCGTTAACATCAGATTTTACAAAACATTTTACTTTTCCCAGTCTGGCCATTTTTTAGGTTTCACGTTTTATTTCCCAGTTGGAAATCATGACCTCATACTAGGGTATTCCTAACTACCTAGCAGCCATGATGTAGAGTAGGCCAAAACACCTCTAATGAGATTATTATTTGGCAAATAAACTATAAGAAAACACCTTTTATTTTGTTGAAATTGTGTTTTAAATTTAAAAAAATTATTTTATAAGTGTAAATTGTGCCCAAAGTTTGGACACAAGTCTCCCAGTGTGATGTCATCAGTATGGAACTCTCTACTTCCTGTAATTTTTAATTTTAATATATTTTTCAACTTTGTGTAAAACTACTGATTATTCTTTACAACAGGTGTTACAGCACCAAATTAAGTTGAAAGTAAAGAATCATCAAAACCTGTCATATGCACTGCATAGGCACTGATTGCAATACCCTGTATACCTCTGTTAGAGAGGTACAGTATCTTTAAACTCTGTTCTGAAGTTTAAACCACAGAACCAGTGTCTGACATCTCCCTCTTGTAATTTGTGTGCAGAATGAGGAGGTCCTAGCAGAGTGCCGTGTGCGCTTCCTGTCCTTCATGGGCGTGGGCAAAGACGTTCACACCTTCGCCTTCATCATGGCCGAAGGACCCAGCGACTTCACCTGCCACATGTTCTGGTGTGAGCCCAATGCAGCCAGTCTGAGCGAGGCTGTGCAGGCCGCCTGTATGGTGAGGGACAAAAGCACCACACGTTTCACAAGAGAACTCTGTCTGTCATTGTGACAGACAGGGTCCAGAAAAATCTGTCACAAGCTATTTTTATCTGTCAATATGTATTTACAGCATGTGTGCACAGATAGTTTACACGCAGTGTGTGTGGAACCTCTTTAAAGCAAAAACACAAATCATTCATTATAAAGTCATTATAAAGTCATGTTTCTTTGTTAAACATACAGAATCGGAGCTTATTAGTGTTTCCTTTCTTTAAACTTCTGGTTTTAGTTCAATCTCTACTCAGTCCATCTGAAAAAGCAGTGCTGTGACATTGACAATTAAAAATAGTGTTGCTTATAGTTCATGCAACAACTATAGTATAGATAGCTGTTGGGCCATTCTCTGAAAATGGAGCCTGCATGTCAAAATTTCAAAACTACTTGTATAATATAATTGTAGATTTTTTTTTTAAGGCTTTATATATTATATTTTAATTATATGTTGACCAGCTTTCAAGAAATGTTGATTTTTAGAGGGTAATGGTTATTAAAGAGGACATGTTATCTGAGTACGGTTGTTGTCAATGAAAATCTCTTTTGATTTTAAGGGTCTTTTCTGCAAAAGGTGAACGTTTTGTCATACATAATTGTATTTAGCATATTTGGTAGAATCAATGTATGCACTTAAAACTTTCATTTCTTGTATTTTTTCATTTTCCTTATATTAAGAGGTCAAACTAATCATTATCGACCTGATATGTTACACGTAACACTACAGACTAATTTTTATTTTTTTTTAAATGAAATGTATGGTTTCCTATTAACTCGTCTTAACTGTTACACTGACTAATTGTCACGTGTGTGACCGTCACGTGTGTGACCGTCACGTGTGTGACCGTCACGTGTGTGACCGTCTAAGGGGCACTACACGTGACACTACAGACTAATTTATTTTTTTAATGAAATGTATGGTTTCCTATTAACTTCATACTTCAGATTATAAATTAACAGAGTAGTCTTAAAGTATAAAAAACTGTGTTGCAAAATACATTAGATTAACATTTATGACAAAAAGAATAACACACACGTGACAAATTTTCACTGCAAATTATATGCACAAAATACACAAAAATATTTAAATATTCATAATTCTTGCTTTAGCCTACAATATTTGTACTCAGTTGTAAATCGTTTTGCACATGAGCAAGCGTGTTTGAGCAATGGAGGGAAGCAATGGAGGGAAATGTTGCCAACTAAGTGTCGAATTTACAGCCAAGGTTAGTCTTTTTACATACTTTATTGTTTATATTTATGGTCTACACTAGGGGTGTAAAGGTGCGTGTATTCAAACCGCTTATAATTTATGCAAATGAGCCATGTTTTGTTCCTGTAAAGCGTAAACTATTGTGTGCAAAGCTGAATTAAACACATAATATAAAACCGGCTGATGTGGCTCTTATGTGAGTTATATGTTGTAAAGCTGAATTTATCTATGCAAAAGATTTTAATTAATAATCAGATGCAGTGTAAAAGTTGTTTTTACAGTGTAAAAAAAAGTTCTTACGTTCTTATGAAGTATGAATGGGCCTTGCTGGCTTTACTTTTTGAAAAGTTGTGACTTGTTATTTCCTATATTTCACACTTGGTCACACATGTGACAGACCTGTCACACACGTGACACACACATTATGTTCTCGTACACTGTTAGTTTTGGTTATTCACAAATTTCTATTTTACTTTAATAAAGTACCAAATGTTGTAGTATTTAAAATATTTTTCATTATTTTGTCAGTTCAGAGTTTTGCACTAGTTAAAATAACTTCCACTCCAATTCATTTTTGTGAGTAACACACGTAACATAGCACTCTTGCCTCGGTATCTCTAAGAAAACATATGAAAACGCTAAACTACTTATAGATGCTGATAGAACTAACCTAAGCCCAGTCTAAACCCAACTGGGCCGCCTGCCTGTATGGTCAGCCACTCCACCATAAGGCAGATGTATATTCACTAAATGTGGCGGAATGCCAATTTAAAACTTGACAAAACAAAAGCCAAATATACACAACTGTGTGTCTTAAACATTACATTTCTATGCCGTCAGTTCTAACTTTTGCTTTGATCATTTGTTATTACATTGCACAATGTATAATGTCCACTGTACATACTGGACCATGCTGACAGCACTTTTCTTCTCCCCAGCTGCGTTACCAGAAATGCCTGGACGCCCGCCCGCCAAGCCTGGCCTCCTGTCTGCCCACTCCCCCGGCCGACTCCGTGGCCCGGAGGGTGCGAAAGGGCGTGCAGAGCCTGCTGGGAAGCTTTAAGAGCTACAGGTCGGGCTCCCAGTCTCCCTGAAGCCACCCACAAGAGCCCCGGCCAGAGGCAAATCTACAGGTTTATCCCACATCGGAGCTCCTCCGAACACCCATGTACGGCTGCACAATATTGGAAAAAGCAATCTGAAAATAGCCATGAACATTTTCTGCTTTTAGATTACATCTGGGGCTAGTTGATGTTGATCACATTCCTGTCATGCTCTGCTATTTTGGTGATACTATATTGTGATTCACGTCTGTTTAATGTAGCTGTTTCCTCAAACAGACACTTTTATCCATTTGGTTAGCCCTCTGTAATGCTCTGAGTGAGTGACAGGGGAGTGGCAGGGGGGCTTTAACTTATCACAGTGAGGTGTGAGCCTTCAGAAGACGCCCATGACTTTCTATACCAATAGAAACATGAAGTGCATAGTGATCAAATTAAAATCATGATCTGGCTCAAAATAAATTATTCTATTCACTTTCTGCCATATCATGCACCACAACTTTAACCTGTTCAAGTCAGCTGTTCACTTGGGAGTGAATGAAACTATTCTCCTTCCTCCGTGAAGAGAACAGTCTTTTACAGGTTCAATTACTACACCTTATTTTTCAATATTGTACAGCCTCATTCAGTGAAAACACAAAATCAGATCAACAACTTTGTGCTGCCATTTTCAAAGTCTTAACTTTTATTTAAATTTCCACACCAGTTTGAATGTTGGACATGGATGTGTATTCCCCTTGATTTGCACCACAATGTTACTGTAACTCCTTTTTCTAAGAAGGGCCTGTCTAGCATTACCATAGCAACGCCTTCCTCTCACTTTGATTGTAACTACGGCCTCATGTCTGTGCCACATTTATCACTGTAGTTTAGTCTTCCAAAAAAGAAAAAAAAAACCTCACTACGTTTACATGAAGAGTACTCAGACTTTGTGCGTTGTCCAGTTATAGTCTGATTTCAGCCAGACAACACTTGTCTAATGCCCTGTGATACGTTTAAGGTGTGTAGGATTTGATAGCAGCATTGGCATTTTCTAATTCTATATGCTAGTCAAGTACACTAACGTGCAGTTTGTTATTATTTTGCTAATTAATTACTCTTAACTTTATTAAAATTTTTAATCTAAAATATTTTGCTCATTTTTAACAATGTTGGTCAAGAACTATGAAAAAACAAGCTAGTTTCATACTTTTTATTACGCAATATGATCTGGCTTTTGCCCAGTGCAGTTAAATGCCTCTCCTAGTGCAGTCTGAGTATACTGTGTATGCAGTACTCGAGTTCTAATGGGAGAAGTGCAGTAATTTGGTTTTCTTTACATGTGAACGTAGTGAGTGACACATGTGAGGAGAGGGGCCCTGGTCACATGGAGGAAACACTGTTGAAAAAAGTGAAATGTTTATGAATTGTACAAAACAAAATGACAAAGTTTATCAAATCCAACTTTTTGGTTTTAAATGTGTGCCTCAGGTTATTTATAGTTTACCTTACTTTTTTTTAAAAGATTTTAGAAATCATAAAACATTTTTAAGGCACATAGTGTCCTCCATGTGGCCAGCGCGTGAAAGTCTGTTTGATTTGTGCATGAACAATTTGCAAGTTCAATGCTTTTGTGTGCAATAACGCCATGTTCTCATTTCTTTGTTTTTGTAACTTAAGCCTGACCCGTCAGGATGTGTGGAACCGTGTCAAAATGGCTTTTGGGTTGTACAAATGATTGTGCATTGTCCACTTTTCACGGATAGACTAGACTATTCCCACACGCTGCATGTTTGAGAAGTAGAGCTTAGGAGCCATCATGTACAAAGTAATTCCATTTTGGTGAGAAAAGACTGAATTGTGTAGAAAGGGTGGGCGATATTGCAATAATGATGATAGTACAATTTGAAAAGTGAATGAATGAAGAATACCAGCTGCATACAATAGTGGACTGAAACAGAGCTACACAATTAAATTTGTGATAACAATATTGTTCTGACTAGTCAAAATGAAAACCAAAATCAACCAAAAAAATATGTAATTGGAAAGATTATTACATTCTATTGTGAAGGTAGTATGCACTGGTTGTTAATAATAATAATTATAATGCTAATAATAATAATAGTAGTACTAGGGTTGTCAAAAATATTGATACCAAGATATTGTAATCCATAATTAAAGTCACAGTATGTATCTTTCTGCTAAAAGCATACTACGGAACATTCTTGATGGAAATTGTCTAAATTAGAACTTTAATATGAATATGATTGCTATTTAGTTTTAAAATATTTGTCTTAAAAGAAGCTTTCAAAAGATTTTCCTTTTTAAATCATCTTAAAAAGGAAATAATTAGAAGAGATATTTGATAGTATGTAATTATCATCACAATTATTCACTTACAGTTATGACCCAAATAATCAGCAAACCACCACATGTCAAGTGCATTTCTAGTGTACATGAATTTAGCTGAATTCAAAATGGTGAAACTGTTTATTTCTGATGTTTGCTGTATCGCCTGCCCTGGTGTGCGTCTCGTGTTCATAGGCATGTTACTTCTCAATGTTGATGTGTGTCTAAATATATCTGTAGATTTTAGACTGAAATCGTGACTCAGCAGACAGCAGGTAAATGTGGATAGTGGGAAGTCTTCACTTTTGAAATGGTTTTAACGTGTGTGGACCCGCTCTGGTGTAATGTATTTTTTATCTTCTCCACACACAAATGTACACTATTAAGATGGTTCTTTTTGCATTAGCTGCTTAGATATTACTTTTTATAAAATGACCCTACATATAGAAGTTTATCTGTGAGTGACTAAATGTATGTTGCACAATAGTGGACTTGGTAAATGAGGCAGCTGGAAAAAGATTAGTACAAGGTGAAGATACTCTATATAACTTTTCTTGTGAGGTTCTCGTCTCCATGGAGATGTTATTACTTTGCCTGAAATGCTTCACAGTGTGGCATTAAATGTGTCCCTTTTTCATTTATTCTGTTATAGGTATTTTCTTTCTCATAAAACAACTTGAAAAACATACGTTCTTACTGTGATCGGAATTGACACAGAATTGAGCTCTATCACACACACTCAGCACTTTCATATCAGGTCTTTACACAAGACAATTCGCCCACAATACCAAGTACTGGCCTTGCTTAGCTTTTGAGATCTGACAAGATCAGGATTTCATAAGGACGTATGTTGAGATGGGTTTAATGCCATACTGTGAAACATTCCAGTTAATAGCGTATGTGAAAAGATTACTCATTCACAGAAAGATGAAATAGGATTTAGAGTTTACATGAAGGTAGTTCCAACAAAATGTTTAAATCCATCCGTAATAATTAACTATAAAAAGAAAAAAAGTTGCTAGAGCCTTGTTTTTATTATTTTTTAATACAACTTTGAATTTGAACCCAAACACTGTCCCATCCCAGCTGCCCTCTGACTGCTGTCACTGTGTGCATATGCTCCTCTGTTCTGTGCAACACTCTAAGAGTCCACCATCAGCAGATTAATTTATTTCTCTTCATGTAAATGAGGTGTACAAAATATGTGTATATAAAAGTCACCGCACAATAAATGTCAACATATCCTAACACTGTGGTCTGTTCTTCTGGAGTTTTCAGCAATGGTAATATCAGAAGTAGAACAAAAGAAATACCAGAGGCTCAAGGTAGAGCTGGAGAAGGCCTGGAAGGTGAAGGCATCAATGGTGCCTGTGGTGATCGGAGCACTCTGGGCCATACCCCCAACCTAGAGAAGAGGTTACAACAGATATCTCAGTCAAGAAAAGTGCAGTACAGTTACAGCAAAGATACTCTACAGAACTCTCAAAAGCCGTGGTCTCTGGTAAAGGGCCTGATCTACCGTGGTAGCTGAGAGCTGTGAAAAGCATTTCAACAGTGACTTTAATGTACAGTGGCCATACCAGCTTGTCAAAGCCTGATCCCGTCAGATCTCAGAAGCTAAGCAGGGCTGGGCCTGGTTAGTACTTGGATGGGAGACCACTGGGAATTCCAGGTGCCACAGTGGGGCGATAGTGGCAAAAAACTACTGTTGTGTCCTTAGGCAAGGCACTTCACTCACATTACCTAGTATGGAAGTGGTGTGTGCGTGATTGATGGTGGTGGTCGGAGGGGCCGATGGCACAGATTGGCAGCCTCACTTCCGTCAGTCTGCTCCAGGGCAGCTGTGGCTGCAATAGCAGCTTATCACCACTGAGTGTGGAGTGAAAGAAGAATTAACCGTAAAGCGCTTTGGGTGTCTTGAAAGGCGCTATATAAATGCAAGGAATTATTATTATTATTATTACAGTTAGGCCCAGAAATATTTGGACAGTGACACAAGTTTTATTATTTTAGCTGTTTACAAATACTTATTCAGGATACAATTATATAATCAATATGGGCATAAAGTGCAGACTCTCAGCGGAGCAAGGGTTTAGGAATTACAGCTCTTTAATACATTGCCACCTCTTTTTTAAGAAATCAAAAGTAATTGGACAATTGACTCAGAAGGCTACAAAAAATAAATAAATAACAAGGCTGCATGAGCTCTTCCCTTGTTAACCTGTCCTGAATGAAGCAGTGAAAAGGTCTGGAGTTGATTTCAGGTGTGGCGTTTGCATTTGGAAACTGTTGCTGTGAACACACAACATGTGGTCAAAGGAGTTCTCAACGGAGGTAAAACAGACCATCCCGAGGCTTAAAAAAAGAAGAAATTCATCAGAGAGATAGCAGAAATGTTAGGAGTGACCAAATCAACAGTTTGGTACATTCTGTGAAAATAAATAGTGCACTGGTGAGCTTGGGAACTCAAAAATGCCTGGAGGGCCACAGAAGACAACAGTGGTGGATGGTCACAGAATCCTTTCCATGGTGAAGAAAAATCCCTTCACAACATCCACTCTAGTGAAGAACACTCTCCACGAAGTAGGTGTATCAGTATCTAAGTCTACCATAAAGAGAATATTCATGAGAGTAAATACAAAGGATTCAATACAAAGTGTAAACCATTAAAATAGAAAGGCCAGAATTGACTTTGCCAAAAACACCTGAAGAAGCCAGCCCAGTTCTGGAACAGCATTCTTTGGACAGTGCTAACCAGCCCAATTCTGGAACAGCATTCTTTGGACAGATGAGACTAAGATGTACCTGTACCAAATGGGAAGAAGAAAGCTTGGAAAAGAATTGGAACATTTCATGATCCAAAGCTCCACATCTTCTGTAAAACATGGTGGAGGCAGTGTGATGCATGGCTTCCAATGCCACTGGGTCACTTGTGTTTATGATGATGTGACAAAAGACAAAAGCACCTGGATGAATTCTGAAGTGTATAGGGATATACTTTCTGCTCAGATTCAGCCAAATGCAACAAATTTGACTGGACAGCGCTTCACAGTACAGCAACCCAGGAGTTTTTTTTTAAAGCAAAGAAATGGAATATTCTGCAGTGGCCGAGTCAATCATCAGATCTCAATACAATTGAGCATTTCACTTGCTCAAGACCAGGGGTCTCAAACTCAATTTATCTGGGGGCCGCTGGAGGCAGAGTCTGGATGAGACTAAAGGATTCCACAAAAAAAGTTTTTTTTTAAAACTCCTCAAATGTCATTATTAACAGTTTTAATGATTTCTTCTGATCATGATGTGTCCTGAACATGAATGAAACATTGAGTGAAGATCATGAACGGTTTTCTAAACATGGTTTCTACCTGCAACAGCAGCGTAGATCGGCTCACACTTTTTCAGCATGTGAGTTACTTATAAAATGACCAAGTCAAAATGATCTACCTACAAGAAAAATGCAAATTATTTATATATTGACAATTCTTTACATGTACAATTATTTATATATTGACAATTCTTTACATGTACAATGCATGTTTATTTATTGCATAAATTCATGTACATTCTGTACATTTTTTGT
>KN509608.1:3492-16896 GCA_000787155.1 Scartelaos histophorus
CACACACACGCACACACACACACACACACACACACACACACACACACACACACACACAAAGTAATTTTACAAAATGTCCTGAGGTAATACTTGTGGAACATTACAATACTCCACATGGTACCTGATGCCCCCTCTGGCCCACAGCCTCCAGAGGGCGCTCACATCCAGCACAGACAGCAGCATGGCGTTGACTATGATGAAACGAGAGGTCCAGTAATGCACGGACAGCCAGTCCCAGGCGAACTCTGCCATCAGCTGGTACGGCAGGAGCGCGTACTTCACCAGGAACTCCACCCACTGTCTCCAGCTGGGCTCAACCTGCAGCAAAACACCATCAATGTGTGAAGACACCACCACATGGAAACTCTTAAAGTTAAACATTTACAAAAAGTCATTCCACCAGTGCTGAACCTGGTCATCCGTTATCCTTCAGTCACCCATACCACAAAGTGTGATATGCTGCTCCAGTCGGTACCTGTGAGTGTGTGAGCGTGCTCTCCTCCAGCTGGTCCCTCGGAGCCATGGCCGGACAGCAGGTGTGCAGGAAAGGCAGGAACATGTCCGAGTACTCAAACAGGTACAGGTAGAGCAATGTGAGGCGAGGAGAGCGCCTCAGTGAATACAGGAGGAACAGGGACGTGCGCGGGTATGCTGCCTGCACAACAGGAAAAGTAAAGATGTTCTGTACAACAACTATACTATATGATCAAATGACACAATCCAGACATTTAAGATTTGGACTCTCACATGATATAATGTAAATATAACACCCCCAAACAAGATGTTCTCAGTCTTTAAGGTGCACTAAGTTTCTGGTGAAGGGTCTGTCACCCTTCTCAACTAATTAAAATGTTCTATTGTTATTTGTTAGATTATTGCCACAGTGTGGCATCAACCAAAATCTTTCCTTTATTCAATTTCAAGTGATTTATTCATGGGTTTCAGAATGATAAGTTAGGACTGTAGTCATAGCAATTAATAATGCAAAGCAAAAATAATATATCTTTTGAATGGTCAGCCATATAACAGAAAGCTGAAACCCACAGAAATGAACAGAAGCGGCGTCAGTGTCTATCTAGTGCCATCTAGTGTCTTTTATCGTTCAGTGCAATTAAAGCTCCACCAGACATCATGTTTCATTAACTATTCCACATATTTTAGCTTGTGTATATTTTTTATACAATGTTATTGGTTTGGACTTTAATGTTAAGAAATAAGATTTTTATAGCAACAGTTTCACCACATAAAATACAAGGAGCTGCTGTCTTGTGTTCTCAAGTGGCCACTAAAGTTCACTATACTTAACAGTAATGAAAGGTGAGGATTGCAATTAATGGTAACAATAGCTGTATTGTATTTTTTGTGTATTTTCTTAACTGGACTTTAATTGTACATTTACTGGCTGCTAGCTAAGCTAACACATTTGGAGCAGTAAATTAGTGTAACTAAAACCAGTAACGTAAACAAGTAACTGAATTTTACTTGTGAAAATATTAGCGCTTTATCCTGCTTTGTTGTTTATAAATATATATATTAAAAAAAACCACCAAATAAAGAAGTTAAAGTCTCTAACTTTATGTCTGTCTGAAGTAGCGGCCAATTTGGGACCACATCTGTTGTTGTTGCTTAAAGTCACATGTGACCAGTCTTTATGCGTCTTCTAAGAGTTCTCTGGCTGAATGTCATGAATAGCCAAAAAAGACTCACGGTCTTGTCTCTATGACAATAGCTATTTTTGATTCCATTCTGTGGAATGATCAGGGAGAGCTGTAGAGAAAAGGTTCTATTTCGTCTCTGCTATCTGGGATTCATAAGACCACAGTTACATACTCAACTCTTGTTTTAAATCCTCGATCTTATCTTTACTAAATTTAGTTTTCAGCAATCATCATGGAGACGAGCATGTGACACCACCACCTCTAACTGAATTCATTAAAGACAGAGATGAGACAAAGATGAGTTACTGTGGAACATTCCAGGCAAAGCAGTAACATTTTCATGACAATAACAGTAACCTGGCTCACACCAGACTGATGTGTGTCACTCTGAATTAAGTGCTACACATGATCAGCCTGGAATGGATCTCACTGAAATCAATCAGCAAATACGTCAAGATTATTAAATTTGTTTGGATTTGTCCATAGCGCAATGCTGCCCTGAGATTGATCCAGTTTCCTTACCTTATACTCCCACAGATTCTGTGGTGGTTTGACTCCCAGAATTCTGACTTTGTCCAGTTCGGCCAAGACAGTCCGTCTGTGAACCAGGTTCTGGATGCTGTAGGGGGCGCTCAACAGCTCCTCATCCCCCAGCATCAAGAGGAGCCTGGAGAGGACACATCACATCTGCAATCAATACACAAAGGACACAAGGGACACAAAGGACACACAGGACACACAGAGGACACACAGAGGACACACAGAGGACACACAGAGGACACACAGAGGACACACAGAGGACATACAAAGGACACACAGAGGACACACAGGACACACAGAGGACACACAGAGGACACACAGAGGACACACAGAGGACACACAGGACACACAGAGGACACACAGAGGACACACAGAGGACATACAGAAGGCAGACAAAGAACACACAGAGGACACGCACTGAGGACACACAGAACACACACAAAGGACAATCTGAGGACACAGAGGACATACAGGGGGCACACACTGAGCACACGCAGAGAACACACAGCACACGGAGAACACACAGTGGATACACAGAGACACACAAGGGATATACAGAGGACACATAGAGCACAAAGAGAGCCAACACAGAGAGGACACACACACACAGAGGACACAGCAGCTTTAGTACCTTCCGTTGACATTCTCTTGCAGGAAAGGCTCTGTGTAGAGGTGAGCCCAGGGCCCCAGACTCTGCAGCCAGGTCAGGACCTCCTGAGGGCTCCAGTGGGACACGGGTTTCGAGAGCAGGAGGTCCGAGGGCTCTACACCCCCCATGCTCCAGTGATATGCCAGCAAAGGCACCTGCACACAAGGGCAAAGACCAGAGCAAAACACACACTCAAATCCAACCATTTTTGAAGTAACAGGAATTTCCTCCACAAACAAAATATCCAGCCTTATTCTGGATGTGTTTAAAATGTGTGTGAACTTCGAACAGAATCTTATTATTAAAACATAAATTGCTATGCTTTTCCCAAATAGCTCATCCCTACGGCCCTCTCCTCCTTGTGCCTTCAGAGTAAGATTTTATTGTTCCTACACATGTGAGGAATGAACAAAGAATGCTTGAATCCTTCACATGGACAGACACAATTATGCCTTAAAGCTGCACGGGTAGAGAGGCTGCCACCTGCTTGTCTCCATGGAGATGTTATTGCTTTGTCTGGAATGTTCCACTAATAGCATTAAACTTGTATCCATGGAGACAAGCAGCTCAAGGTAAGAATGCATGTTTTTCAAGGTATTTTTAGCCATAATTAAAAAAAATGTAATTGGATAAATGCAAGTTCAGTGCACAACGCCTGCATGTCTCTATAATAGATGGATATGTTTAATGCCATACTAGTGAAAACTCTAGGCAATGCAGTGATGTTACCATGGCAACAAGCAGGTGGCAGAAACCCTTCCAGTTACATAGTGCACATTTAAATCAGACAAATCCCCATAAGTCTGAACAGAAACACTAATACAAAAATTTTATTTCAGCACATGTTGGTGCAGATCTACACTACAGGGTTCAGTGTCTTTATGCAGAGTAAGGCAGGAGCTTTTGTTGTCTGTGGAGGAAATGATAGTACTTCGACAAAATGAACTGCTATTTGACATGCAATTTGAACATTTTGAAGTGGGGATATTTTACTTTTCTGGGGTATTAACTGCTAACACACAACACATTTAGAACCTTTGACTGTCTTGAATATTCTATATTTGTTGAAAACAACATATTCACATATTTTATTTTGTTCAGTTTTTTATGTTACAACTGCACAAGTAGATGCGGCAGCCTCTCACTCTCAAATAGTACTGTTTTTTTCTAAATGTACAGACACTTAGAAATTAGAAGTTAGAAATTCGAAAAAGCGAAAACTGCAATCACAATTGTAAGTGATGAAAGTCACACTGCACACAATCTGTTCAGCCTTCTGGCCTCAGGGAGGTGATACAGGAGTCTCCAATCCCACACCACCAGGCTCACAAACAGCTTCATCCACCTGGCTGTTGCTGTTAGGAGGCTGAACTCTCTCCCCTCTTTAACCACCTCCCTAAGAACTTGGAACTTTCGCTCATTTTATTATCCTTATTATTTAATTTAGTTTTAAGAGTGAGGATGTAATTTCATTTTTTCATATGCGAATATGAAAAAAAATTACAATAAACTTTGAATCTTGAATGTTTTGAGTACCCCTGCCCTTTGTCTCCATGCTATGTCACTGCCGTTGTGAGAAATATCTTTGTAGAATTTCATTGTTTTATGTGTCCTCTGTGTGTTAGTAAGGTTACGGGGATAGAGGTGAAGGGACTGGTGAATATGTGGTCATCACAGGGGTTAAAAGTGTAACCAGCATCTGCTCACCACCCTACAGGGTACATGATTAACTCTTGAAGGTCCAGGCCATCGCATCGAAACCATACTGCTAGTCAAATGATAACCACAAGATGTTGTAAAACAAGGAATGCTATGACATGTGTGCCAAGATGTTCAGTATTTAAACCTCCTGCTTTCACTGCACTATAGAGACGGTTTGTTAGAGACGCGTTGAAGTCAACTGAATGATGACCTGTATCTGCATCTGCTTGATTCAGAATTAAAGAAACCATACGCAACTACATCAAGTCTCCTGGACTCTTGTTTTCATCGCCTCCTGAAAAGCTGACACCGTTCAGAGCAACATCACAACACAATCAGCGTGCTTCCCACTGCTGAAACTAATGGACATTGCATCAGGTTTGTCAGGTTGCTGTGAACAGTTTTGTGCACTTTTGTATATTTATGGAGAATTGTCGTGTGGCAGCATGGGTGACGTAGGCTTGACGAGTTTTGAACAGAATTGTGCAGCTAACCATAAAAAGTGTTCAAATAGAGGCTAGGAGAGATCGCTAAATTACATAATAACATGTATGGATGACATCTCTCTCTCTTCAGGCATGTTTTTGACGAGGAAACACTGGTAGAAACCAAAAAAATAAATAAAAGATTTTGCATAATGCCCTGTAACTATATAACAATATATTGATGTATATTGCCATATTGTGATCAAAGATGGTATTGTGCTATAGTGTTGTAGTCAAGATCACACTAATCGAGAGCAAGACCTGTCCGGGACCACAGGGTCCAGAATAAGACCAAGACCTCTGAGGGTCGAGACCGAGACAAGACGGGGACTTTTAAAGGACAAGACCACAGCCCATTGAGACCAAATCGAGACCACCTTATTGTGAAGTGTGCCTGGATGTGAATAGCGTGGCCATAGATATGTCTCTTGTGTTTCAGTGCATACGGCAATAAACTCTTTATGCGACCACAAATGCTACATACGCACTCTGTGCTCCTTTTTTGGACCCTCATCCACAATTTAAGAACCCTTTCTTTAAGCCAAATTTCACTGGCACGTTACAGAAAGTGAAGAAAGTTTTTTTCAACTTCCTAACTGGAGTTACATTCTCTTACTTTGCAGTGGGATTTACCATCCTCTGCACATTTACCAAACAGACGTCGTGACAAATAGATGCATTTGTGCACTTTTATTAGGGAAATTTCCAGTAGGTCTGCTCTGTGCCCTAGGTCTGCTTTATGCCAACACGCTATCATAAATTTGGATTAATTTCTGCTTTGTGTTTACTCTTGCTTTTCTAATCAACAGCGTAATGAAATACAGTCACACTCAACAAGAGTCAGACTTCAAGTCCAAGACAAGTCCAAATGCTTTCAAGACCGAGACAAGACTGAGTCCAAATGCAGTCGAGTCCGAAACAAGACCAAGACCATACAAAAGCGGTCTCGAGGCTGATCTTGAGTACTGCGATACTATTGTGAGGAACCCCGTGATTCCCAGCCCTGCTTCACTTTATCATGCAGAAAGTTGGATTTCATAAACCTGGTCACATAGGCTATAATCAGGTCATGTAATAGACATGTGAATGGAAGGGAACGAAGAAGGATTTCATTGTTTGGTCATAGTGTGCATAAGCATGTGTGTGTAATCATGAAATGGTGATGTTTCATCACACTAAAATGATGGGGACAGCCCTTCTTTTGGGAGAGACGTGTTTGGAGAGACAGGGGTAAGACAGGTGCCACGTGGAGGGCCAGAGAACAGTGATCCCTCTGCCACATGGACTCAACAAATAATACTCAACCACTGTCAGCACCCAAACACAAACATACACACAATCACACTCACACACGTTGAGTCTGAGAACATCTGCAATCCGTTTCAGAGCACAGGCATCTGACACTGGCTTTAAATTCTACAATATGCAATCAACAAAAACCATCGAGAAGGAAACAGTCGAAGCTTTTTAGTATACAATTACCCATAAAGATAAAAGAGGACGAAGGTCCTATATTATGCAAAAGTAATTGTAGTAAGCTTTAAGACAGGCTATAATAATGTTATCTGATCACAAACATAACCGGAGCTGTGTTTTGTTTATTTCACATACTGTATGTTTGAGTAATCCTATATTAGTTTGCCTATGTCTCCAGAGCTGTTCCACCTTGTCTGTCATGTCACAAAGGGGTAGTTTCCAGGTTAATAGCTCCTTTTACTGTTTAGTTCAATAAGAGATTGGAAATTCTATGTCTGAAATATTCAATTTTTTTTCAAATTAATAAATATTATAACATAGATCAGAGTGGAAAATAATGCTATTTCAAATAACAAGTTTAGTTACACAATGTTAAAATTGTAAAAAATCAAGCTGATGGTTTTGGCAAATGAAAATCACCCATCCTTCAGTGTGACTGGGTTAAACCAGAAGTGGGACATATCTCCAGATCTTAAGCTAGTCTTGGTCAGGACTACCTTAGCTGGAGGATTTGACCTGTTGTGCATGTTTTGGGTTAACGGGGGAAAGCAGAGTGCCTGGTTGTGATGCGTGGTGTTTTGGTTCTCAAAGTAATGATCCAGTCAGAATGCAGAACGAGCCTCACGTGAGTGTCATTTGGGTTGCCAGTTTTAATGTTGAAATTCAGCCGGTTTAAACCTAAAATGTCTCTAAGATTGGAATGGTCACTCTCTAAACCCCAGCATCTGCACCTATCCTGAATCAATGCTAGTGCAGCCTCTGCAGCTCAGAGATGGAATTCTGGAGGTTCTGCGCTTCACATGAGGCCTGGTCTGTCTATAAACTGAGAATGAGACAAACTTGGCTGTGTCCTCCGTCTGGAGGTTATGGTACTGGCAACTGTAAGAGCGCAGGCTACATACAGTTCCTTTAATTGCTATGGCAACAGGGCTTAGTTTCCATCACTGTGAAGCCCATGGAGAAGTGGAGGAAGACATCCACACTAAACGCCTGTTGTGTGGGATGAGACTTACAGCTACCACAGTGAGGGCAGTGAGAACTCCTGAGAAGAAGAAACCTGCTCCTTTGTTCTCCACTCTCCTGGGCCGGTCCCTGTTGTTCCCATATCTGCACAAAGCACAGGACACGACACCTGAGAACACCGTCCAAGACCATGTGTGCTCGGAGCTCCATGACCATGCAAGGGGAGTGTACCTTTGGAAGGCCAGCAGTGAGTGCCTTATCTGGGGGTCAGCCTCCACCTCAGCCTTCCTGCTCCGCACAGTGTCACCAAATAGCTTCTCTGTGGCATCTCTGAGAAAAGATTCAAATATCAGTGTTAGATTTGATTGCATTTTAATTCAAATCAAGAACCAGTTGTTCCAAATTGTAAATGATCTGCTTGAATCTCTTGAATGGAGAAATCTACAGCCAATTCTCAGTATAAGCATGTGCTTTGAAGCAGACGAAAGACTTTGAAAAAGGAAATGTATTTTGTAAATGTATTGCACAATATGTATGGCACAGATTAAAAGTGTCTCTCAGTTATATTTATGAAATTAAGACAATTTATGCTTTTAAAAAGCATATAAAATTGAAAATTGTACACAATTAGAAATATTTTTGCCATTTTGCCCAGGCCTTTAAGTTAACATCTCCGTAATAGACTGATTGCTCAACTCTTCTAAACACAAATGTAGAGCACATATAAATCCAATGTTGATACTTTGCTGCTGATGTCATCAACATTCCCTGGAAAGTGAGTTAACTAGAGGCACCAATCTGTCTAAAGCTCTATTACTCAAGAAAGACTCTGCTCTTGATCTTTGCTTAAACACAATCTGACCTTAAAAAAGTGACTTAGTAACAAGTCCTTTTTGTATCAAATCTCCTAAGTAGGTCTTTGAATAGGCTCCATATTATATTTTTCTTGAGTTTCCAGACTTAGATCAACTTATTAGACAGTGTTTGCTAATGTCACCATGGTAACTGCTGAACATTACACCAGAGATATACACAGACTACACCCCCAGCATGATGTCATTGTAGTGAAGCATCAAAAAAACCAAGCAGTATCTCCTGGTCAAACCTGAGCAGGATGTTGATCTTGGGGAAGCCCACCCACTTCTCACGACACTCGGGACACTCATTCTTCTTGGAGGAGTGCCACCACATGGCCAGGCAGTGTCGGCACACACTGTGCCCACAGGTCAGAGTGGTGGGATCCAGCAGAATGTTGTAGCAGCAGTGACATGACAGCTCGCTCTCAGAAATCTGCCCACTGTCAGAGATGTGTCCGCTGTCAGAGATGTGTCCGCTGTCAGAGATGTGTCCGCTGTCAGAGATGTGCCCACTTTCAGAAACGTGCCCTCTCAAAGGCACAGGACCTGGAGCACCCAGGGGTCTGTCCATCAGCTCTTCCCCCACAAACTCACCGTTGTCGGTCAGCATGTCTGCAAACATGGCAGGACAGTGAGAAACATTTTAGAATCGTCACCATTCTATTAGAACAAAACAACACATCATTAGCCAGCTTCATTAAAATACATATGACAGGTTTTCAAAGAGAGAGATACTTTATTGATCCCGAGGGAAATCCAAGTTTTGCTGCAACAAACTGTTGCAGTTGATGTTGCTGATGCTACTTCACGTCTCAGTGTCCTTTGTGTCTCAGTCAAAGGTGCAGTTTAACAGGAGGAGTGGTCAGGGAGGGTCAGCAGATCCTGTGGAAGAGCCAAAAGTGTCCCTCCTCTTTGTATTGCAGCATCACAGCAGTGTCCAGGGGGGAACCAGGTGAGCACAACAGAAAAGACCTTGTTCTTACTCCGCTCTGGTGATTCAGTTGGTGATGAAATGGTCCATTCCCTCAAAGTATTTCTTCTGGAAGATCTTTACTGTTGTATAAGGTGAAATAAATAAATAAATAATAAATAATAAATAATGTAGAATCTAAAATGTCCACAGCTAGATTCTCAGCTAACTCCGTAGTGAGTCACTTGCATGACCTCCTTGGATATGGGAAAAACAGCTAATTTCACAAAATCCAACAGTCCCTTACTTGTGCACTTTGAACTACGCATACTTCACATCTTAGTAGGTTAAAATCACATGAATAATATACTTTTAATATACTTTTTTAAAAATCAGTTTTAGTGACAGTGTGAAGGGAAAACTTTGAGGTAAAGTGCAAAATACAGGCAGTAGCAGTGAGAGTTCCAGACGGAATAGACGTTATGCAGATAACATCTATTCATTCTGTAAAAGCTCCAAAGACTGAAACTAAAATGTCAAGGAGCTGCTGCAGTTTAAGAATAAATATAAAAGTCCACAACTCTGCTCAATATGTAGTTTGTACCTGACGACAACAAGCAAATCAAACACCAACACGAACACTGCACACCCCACACACACACACACACACACACACACACACACACACACACACACACAAAGAGCTCAATGACCAAAATGAGGGCAAGAATAAAATTGGTAAAAGAGCACATTTAGTCTGTTGCACTGTCCATAGTTCTGCCTCAGTGGTGTTCAGTGTCAATGTTCAGGGGCTTTTTCAAATAAAATGATCAGAGCAGACCCTCTGGCTACATCATAAACACAGAAACGACAATATACACATAAGAAACACATTTTTCTGACAGATTAAACAGATTCAAATGTACAAAATAAAAGTGTTGTAAGTTATTTGTATTCTAATCATAGCTATTATGCAATTAAGAGCACTTTTGGCCCTTGGTACTATTATGGTTAAGGATTTTAAGTTTTTTGCCAAAAAAAAAAAAGAAAACTAAGATTTTCAAGTCTTTTACAATTTTACTTAAGTTATCTTTTAATGAAATGAGTAGTATAACCTATGGCCTTTAAACTGTCAACAAACTCCCTTCTACTGTCTACCTGTAGATTTCTAATAAAGTTTTGGATGGATATCCTATTAAATTTTGCTAACATAATTGGTCATTGGTCATTGTAGTAGTAGTGTTATTTAATTACATTTAAAGTGGCGGTATTGTACAAAATAGATTTTTTGGAACTTTCTACCACATCCTAACATTGTTCATTCATCAAAAACACAACAGATGAGGTTTAAGATGTCATCCATGCATGTTTGAGTACTTTTGAAAATGTCTCCCGGGTCCTATTCAAACCTTCCTAATGTTCAGCCCACAAGCCTATGTCACACATGCTCCCACACAACAATCCTCCAGAAATATTCAAAAACATGATACAAAACTGCACTACTCACAGCAACTTCACAAACCTGATGTGATGTGTGACGTTTCAATAGCAGGATGCACGTTGATTGTGTTGCGATAGTGCTCTGAAGGGGGAGTGACTTAGCAAGCAAGCAAAGTGAAGGGGAGCTCAGTGTCAAAAACTAAAATGAAACGTACAAAACATCTTAATATGTTGCTCTATATGACTATATAAAGACATACGAGGTAGCACGGTCATCTAAATGTGTTATGTGTTACAGTTAAGGCAGCCTGTTATTCAAAGAAATGTGATGTAGCTTAAAGTCATCTCCATGGAAATGCAGGTATCTGTCTCCAGCTCCAGGTGAGGTGGGAGAGCACAGTGAAGATGCTTGTTCTTTAAGGTACTCTGTTTTGCTTGCATTTTCAATTAACATTATTTAGTAGATGAAATGTTCCACAACAAGGCTTTAAAAGTTTGAACCCAAAAGAACACTGCAAATTTCTCTGATTTAGCCAAGACTTTAAAACTTATATCAGGTTATTCATTTTGTTTTCAGATTTATTATAGGGTTAGGGTTAGTCCTGAGATGCTTCATTCTAGTCTAGAGGGAGTTTATTTTAAGGGAACTTGTCAAGTAAAATGATCTTGCTGCATGGACAGATCATTTCACTACTTTTAAGTCATTTTCGGATAGGTTTAAGTGTTTATACCTTAAGATTTTTTGCGAAGTAGTGGTGCCTGTTTGTCAAACTGAATAGCCGTCCTCTTACACAGTAGTTACAGTGACTAGAGGAGGACTAGACTCCAAACACTTGTGAAGTTCTACACCTGCTGAGGCGCGCATTAGCATGTCCGTGTGTGCTAGCAGAGTTAGCTCTGCGCTAATCCGCTCCTCCTGACTGATTATAGCCTGAATGTGACTGATGGAGCTCAAAACCAAACGCAAAATCACATTGTGTTCATTTTACAACACGCTGCCTGTGTCTGTCCGTGACACCGGACACGGACACGTACTGTTCTGACCGGTGCTCAGTCTGCGCCCTGGAGCCGCTGGGAGACAGCGGTGACAGCGGTGAGAGGTGCCGGAGGAGGTGTGCGTACCTCGGTCAGGGGCCGAGCCGTGGGACTTTCGCGCCGAGGTTACGTCCGTAGGCCGCGGTTATGCCGCGGATCATGTCCGCAGGGGCCGCGCAGCTTCGTCCAGCTCAAAACAAAACCAAAAGAGAAAGAAATGCCGTAGTCATGACTCCGAGCCGAGCTGTTGTGAGGACCGGAGCACAGGACCGGAGCACAGGACCGGAGCACAGGACCGGAGCACAGGACCGGAGCACAGGACCGGAGCACAGGACCGGAGCACAGGACCGGAGCACAGGACCGGAGCACAGGACCGGAGCACAGGACCGGAGCACAGGACCGGAGCACAGGACCGGAGCACAGGACCGGAGCACAGGACCGGAGCACAGGACCGGAGCACAGGACCGGAGCACAGGACCGGAGCACAGGACCGGAGCACCGGCAGTCAGGCACACATGAACCCGCCTCTGTGGCTCTGGAGCGCGGCCCCAGACCAAAGTTCAGCAGCGCTGTGAGAGGTCACCCAGAGCCCACGGGCCCCTGAGCGACACCTGCATGACCCGACCAAGCATTGCTCTAACTTATGTTTTTGCAATCAATTCTCTAAGTGCTTAAAACAGAATGTCAAAGACAGTCAAGACAGTTGCATTAAAATAAATGCAGAATGATGTTGGCTTAATATTAAAGGGAAAGGTTTACGGGCTTCCTAAGTGACTTCGTACGGCCCACAGCCCACTGTGTGAAGGCCATGGGCTTTCTAAGTCCACACGACAGGCTGAAATAAGAAGCGCACAGCCTCTTGAATAGTAAATGTTGTTTCTGTGAGAGGGAAGGGGTGGGGCTGACCTCTCTACTTTGTCACTAGAGGGCGGTATTCCGTTTGTCATACAAACCTCAGTTCTCAGTGGCCGTGCTGAGCAGAGGAAGAAGGGCCTGTGAGAGGTGGTGGGGGTTCGACAAGAACCGTCCGATCGGGCTAGCTCCTGCTCTGCTCCTGCCCATCCAGGCCTCCCGGGCCCTCACACAGCCGATCATGGACGCCTTCGGCCGGTTTGGTGGCTCCTCGCTGTACGAGGTGAGTCCCTCTGTCCTGTCTCTAGTGTCTGTAGTCCACACCGACCGCCTCTCAGCTGCTGCCAGCTAGGCTACAGTAGCAGGGAAATATGTGACAGCTGAAAGTTCAAAGCAAAATGTGATAAGAGTCTTGGTAAAACCGTTGTAAACGTGCTGGAGCCGTGTGTGCTCAAGGAACCTCTGTGTTCTCACGTGTGTTAAAGAAGGACTGTGGAACTTTGTGGTGGGGGGTTCACCTCCTACAGTTTCCATGCAGATGTTATTGCTTTTCCTGGAATGTTCCCCTGTATGTCATTGTACTGTCTCGCAGTTATTCAGTTACAGGTGTGTTACTGCAAAACGATTAGGAAAACATGCATTCTTACTGTGAGCTGCTTGTTTCCATGGAAATAGTTAAGTATAATGCCTTTCTGTGTAACATTCCAGACAAAGAAATAACATCTCCATGGAAACAAGGTGCCGAACCCTCCCCCAGAGCAGTTACACAGTGTACCTTTAAAGCCCCACTGCTCCACATTCCTGTCCGCGGGCCATCTGCTTGTCTCCATGGAAATGT
>KN509610.1:4892-19231 GCA_000787155.1 Scartelaos histophorus
AACTAAAACTTTATTATTTTGCATGGGGCAGATCCACACAGGCTCCATTTAATCTGCAAAAACTTTTCTCAAATTCTCCTTCGACATGAATCTGACCAAAAGTGCCGCCACAAGAGAGCGCGGTTTAGGACCGTTTTACCAACAGGAACCACGCCACAACAATGGGATATAATGAAGATGTTTAACGGCGGTGGAAGGACTTGGTGCCGGGGGGAGACTCGGGGCGGGGGCTTCGTCTCCGATCCAAAACGGTGACCCAGCGGGGGGTCCAGGGCACTGACATGGACGGGACTGTCGGGACAGGCTGTATACATCGGGCTTCTGGGTAATTGAAGCTGTAGTTGTGGTCCAGCTCCTGAATCTCAGTTATGAACTATTAACTCCATTTAGAGACAAAAGTGAAGGTTTTTACTAGGGCTGCACGATATATCGGAAAAATATCGTCATCGCGATAATGGCTCGTGCGATATCCACATCGCAAAGATGCGCGATATTTTTTAATTGTTTTATGTGTAAATCGTGAGTTTATTGCGTTCTAGAGTTCACAATTCCGACGCGCCCTTAAACGTAATGTTTTGCTAGCTAGAGCGAGCGCGTGGACTCGCAGTGCATGATGAGAAAACACAAAAGTCACCATGGCGGGTAATGAAGAAGTCAGTGAAGACGACAACAGCCAACAACTTGTGCCTAAAAAGCACAGCAGCTCCGGAATTTGGGACTTTGGCTTCAGACGGGACGACGTGTCACAGACGCAAGTGCTGCGCAAGTCGTGCCGGAAAGTTATCGCAACGTCGAGAGGAAACACGACGAACTTACACAGCCACCTCGAACGCAACCACAGGGAGCTATACAGTGATTTTATTCAGTCAAAAACTTCAGCGACCAATGTTACGCAGGTACAGTCGCAAAAACATCTGTAATAAAGTTGTGGCCTACGGCTGTTCTCCTAACAAGTTTAATACTTTGCAGGAGCTTATTCTTAGTTTTCTAACCATGTGGAACACAGGTAAACGTCATAGAGGCAAACATGTGAATGTACCAAGCATTTTTTTTAGGTTAAAAGAAAATATCGCAATAATATCGTTATCGCAATGCTTGACACCCGTATCGCATATCGCATTCATTTTCAATATCGTGCAGCCCTAGTTTTTACTGTCTCAAAATGTGAAAACTGCTTTATACACTTTACACTCTGCGCTCAAACAGCCTCAGTGAAGCTCTGAGTGACTGACAGGTGGATTCAGCCAATCACAGTGAAGTGAGGACTTGAGAAGAAGAAAATTACTTGGACAGAAGATACTAATGTTTACACACATACATTTTGATCACCCACACCTATTAAAGCTGAAGTTCTGCTGTCTGCTTGTTGCCATGGAGATGCTTTTGCCTTGCCTGGAATGTCTCATAATGTGGCATTTGTGTCTTTTGCAGAGATCCGAAAGCAGAGGCCCCTGATGTTTTCTGACAGACGGCCCTCCTCCCTCCTCGGGCGACCTCTCAACTTTGACCTCTCCACTTTGCTCTTCTTCATCTCAACCATCTCTTCACTTCTGCCGCCATCTGCTGGACACCTGCAGGTTCTGCATCCAGCTCCTGTCTCCACTCGCCAATCAGCTCATGTTTATTACCTGGTAAAACTTGACACGAAAGGGCCAAATATTAAACAATAGTATTTCAAATTGTAGAGCGTAGACTTTTCCACATCTTTATTTTATTTAGGGTTGTAGCTAGTTAGCCTGGCTAGCTATCTGACTTTTTTTTGTACACATTTTTAAATTCCCATGTTATTTTAATTGGATTGTTAATTGGTGAAGTTGTGTTCAGTCGGGTACGACGCTGACGCTGAAAATAATATGAGAAAATAAGGTGGCTAGTCAGGCTAGGTTAACTTTTTGACAATTTGCTAATTTAACTAGCCCAAATTAGCCTGACTTAGCTATTTGACTTACACATTTTAAGATTCCAATGTCATGTTTTTAGTAGTTTGTTAATTGTTTGAAATGTATATAATAAATTATAATTACCTGACACATTTTTGAAAATAACACGAGAAAAACTGCTGGCTAATCAGGCTAAGCTAAGTTAAACTAGCGCGTCAAAAGGCTACACTATCAACACACACACTATCAAGCTCTGGCTATAAATGTTTACAAATCAACCGAGAAATCACTAAATATCAAATTAAACAAATTATTTTTTACAGAAATTAAACAGATATTTTAGATTTTAGATGTATTTATTTACTACAAGCCATTTGAAAAACCACACTTGCCTCGAATATAAAAAGTAGCAGCAGAATTTTAAATAAAAGTAAAATAAATAAGTAAAAATAAATAGAATTACTGATTCAACAAAATGCTTTTAAATGTTTTTTTTTTTAATTTCCAAATAATATTTTTACAATTAATATTAATATAACTGTACTCACACTGTAATTTGACAATTTCACTTTCAAAATCGAAACTAAAAATGTCTTTTTTTTTCTTCAGAATTCTCTACAAATTTGCCAATATTAGAATATGACTTTTTGAATCGCCATAACTTACCAAACTAACTCACCGGTGCCTTCAAGTCGTGGTGGATGAAGTACTGAGTTTTGTTACTGAAGTAAAAGTACAAATGCAGGGGCAAAAAGTTACTCAAGTAAAAGTATTAAAGTACAAATGTGAAAATGTACTTAAAGAGTAAAAAGTAAAAGTATTTTGCAGAGATTTTTAGAACAATTAAAAGATAAAATGTTGTGATTTTTGAAAAAGAATTCAGATGATTTTTAGCTGTTTTTGTGAATTTGGTTTACTCAAAGTTGGGACGGAAACTCAAATTAAAGGTGCTTAAAATTCTCAACCTAAAATTTGTACTTTTACTTTAGTATTTCTTTACTTCCCACCGCTGCCTTCAAGTACGTCTTTACATTAACCATTTCCGAGAGTCCCGAATGAGGGTGGTAATATTTTTATGAGAAATTGTCTTAGCAGCATCGAAAAAAACGCATATTTATTTATGCACAAAAATATATGGAATTGTATGTTTTTATAAATAACTCGTGCAAAAGAAAAGAAAAAAAACAAATGTGTTTATAATATATTCTGAGCATTGAAAAAAGCATATTTATTTGAATGCACCAAAAAAGAAAGGATTGTATTTTTGTCTTTTTGGATGTGACCATAGACTGTGTATAGAAATGGACTTGGCTAACATGCTAGCCGCTGCGCTCCAAACAGGAAGTGACTTAACACTGAAAAATTGTCGTCTCTCCGTCACTGCTGCTGTGAGAGTCGTCATTTTGGTCTTAAAATGTCCGTATTAACCCGCTCTACATGATCCTGGGGTTTTATTTCACTATTTTGCCCGTAAATCAACTCCTTGGCTCCAAATTGGCCCCTTGGTACCGCTGGCCTCGGTGAGCTTCGTTTGCCTGAGCGCCGTGGCTCCATTTGTTTATACAGTCTGTGGATGTGACGTTTTTGGACAATGGTTGAAAATGTTCATCTAATGTTTGTGTAGCACTGCTGTCTCGTGAAAAAAAAACATTTAAACTAAACAAAATCCACAGTTAAAGACGCACACTGGGACTTTCCTCGCTCGTCTCCATGGAGATGTCACAGCTCTGCCTGGAATGTTCCACAGTGTGATATTAAATGCATCTGTCTTATATTCAAATATATACAGGTTTTATTACTACGACAAAACACTGAAAAACGTGCTGTTGGTGCGGCCGCCTCTCCACTCCGCAGATCTGACTTGTAACTATATATACAGAGATGGAACTTTAATGCCACTGCGGAACATTCTGGGCAAAGCAAGAAAGGTCCAGCTTTAAAATGGAAAACTATTGTTGTTGTTGTATTTTATCACTGGAACAAAAACTTCAAAAACAGTCGATCCATTATTGTGTAAATAAAAAACTCACATTTTATTTTTGTAATAATAAAAAATGTTTAATATTTGATTTAAAAGCAAAAAAAAAAAAGGTTGAAATACAGAAATATTCAAAATGGATTCATATTTATCGACATATTAAACCTTTTCTTTACTCCAAAAACCTCAAATTTCTGTAAAACTTGCCAAATCGTAGCACTGTAAGCAGAGGTGGGCAGTACTCAGATTTACTACTTACTTTTTATCAAATTGTACTTTTCAGAGCACGTTTATACTTATAAAAGCTTCATGTGACAATTTCAAATGATTTGTTTATGGTTTTTGCTCTAATTTTTGTGTCCGTCCTTGGAAAACACCAGATTCTGTGATTTATTTAATTTAACTTTGCCCTTTAAAATTGCATTCGCTTCAAATTATAATTATAAAGTTACCCGAGTCGTACTTTTCCTCCTCTTTTTACTTTGTACTTCTACTTTGTGCTTCTCTTACTTAAAGCTGCACTGCGTAACTTTTCCGGTGGAGGCGCTCTGTCAGATCTGTGGAGAGGTGACCCCCGCTCCGTCACAATCCCCGTTTTTTTTTCTGGAGGTATTTTTGAGCCGTAAAAACCGCCCGTAATCGAATAAATGTTAGTCAGAGCGGTTTAAAGTCACACCGTGGAACATTCCAGACGGCGCAATGACGTTACCATAGAAACGAGCAGCTGACGAACCCCCGAACCAAAAAGTCGCGCAGTGCAGGTTTTTAAGTTTTTTTTCTGACGACTCCGCCCACCTCTGATTCTAACTCCAGTTTAGGCTCATATTTCAAATTCATTTTCAAATTTCAAATGATAATTTTTGCAGGAGACTTTCACGAGACAGGGGTTGGTGTATTTATTTGTGTTGTAGAAAGCTTGTAAATATTATAGAAAGGAGACTCCAAGTTAAACCACTTTTGAATTAACTTTACCACTGCTCCCACTGACAAGAAAACGGCAAAAAATCACCCCCAAAAAAACAGCCATAGACTCATAGCGTTACCATATTTGTTTGTTTTAATTTAATTTTTTCATTTTTCATATTGCCAAAAAAAAAAAAGCGTGAAAATGGACCAATGTACATAAGGAATGTCAGACTCAGATGTTGTAAATAGGGGCCTCGTTTTGTATTGTGGTGAGATTTTAACCTGTGGAAATTAGAAACGAAAAAATGTGGAAAATTTGGGGTAAAATTTCGGTTGGGTTTTTGAAATTTGTCGGAGGGAGGGTTTGGAAATTGTAAAGACGCCGAGACGACAAAATTATAATCGTGATTTAAATGGATGGAGAAAGACGCAGTTCAATATTACCAAGATTAACAATGAAAAAGACTAAACCAGGACTGAACCGGGTCTAAACCGGGTCTGAACCGGGTCTAAACCGGGTCTGAACCGGGTCTGAACCGGGACGAGACCAGGACGAAACCAGGATTATACCCAGGACTAAACCAGGTCTAAACCAGGACTAAACCAGGACTAAACCAGGACTAAACCAGGACTAAACCGGGTCTAAACCAGGACTAAACCGGGTCTAAACCGGGTCTAAACCGGGTCTAAACCAGGACTAAACCAGGACTAAACCAGGACTAAGCCAGGACTAAACCAGGACTAAGCCACAGGACTGAAAGGACTATACCCAGGACTATACCTAGAACTAAATCAGGTCTAAACCAGTACTACAACAGGACAAAACCAGGAATAACCCAGGTCTAAACCAGGACAAAACCAGGACTAAATCAGGACTAAAAGATTAAATAACCCATGTCTAAACCAGGTCTAAACCAGGTCTAAACCAGGACTAACCCAGGTCTAAACCAGGACTAACCCAGGTCTAAACCAGGACTAAACCAGGACTAAACCAGGACTAAAAGATTAAATAACCCATGTCTAAACCAGGTCTAAACCAGGTCTAAACCAGGACTAACCCAGGTCTAAACCAGGACTAACCCAGGTCTACAGGAATACAAGGTCTAAACCAGGACTAAACGAGGATTAAACCAGGAAAATAACGGCTACAAAAACACATCATCTAAACAGAAAATGTGTGTTAATAATTTAAAAATAATTGGTCTAACTGAACTGAACCAAGACTACAAGATCTTACTCAGGACTAAACCAGGACTAAACCAGGACTAAACCAGGACTAAACCAGGACTAAACCAGGACTAAACCAGGACTAAACCAGAAAAACTACATAACTACAATTACAGTTCTATAGACTTCTTCCATCTAAAATTTTAACCTCAAATTAAACATGAGTTTTAAACCTTCCTCTGGTCAGAACTTCCCGTGTGATTTGTCCATTGATTTAAACCCGTTGTTGTTTTGTGGTCTGGGCCTTGTACAGAACTGCATGTCTCTCATATATCTCTGTATCGTAGAATAGTCCGTAGAGTAGAAACAGCAAAATATTAAAAATGCATCAGCAAAAACCCCGTGTCTTTGGTTTTTATTTCGTACATTTTGCAGCTATAAAAGTAAGTCCCGTTTTTTTCCTTAAAGTATAAAAATGAATCGGGACTAAAAACATTATTTGAACGTTTGTCAGTGCATCATTTAAATGACGTGTCCTGAAAAACGTGGGGTTCTTGTGCTAAATCGCCGCTTCATCAGGTGAGTTTTGTCCAAATAATGAGAGTTTTTAGCTAAAATGCTTGAGTATAATGTCCTTCCGTATCTTGTAGGCGCCGTGGTCTCGGTCCTCGGGGTTTTCCTGGACTCTCTCCGGCGGTTCTCGGGGGTCGGTTCGTTCCAGAGTCCAGGCGTCGAGTCCGGACTGAAGCGACGCGTTGTGCAAAACACAGCAGGCCAGAATAATGGAGGAGCTTCTGTCGGGGGAATACTGCAAAGACACAAGTATCAGAACATCAGACGGTGTTTCTACAAGTACTATGTGAAATACAACTGTGGTAGACACAAGTATAACATCTGTGCTGGTCTAGAGGCAAATTAGGCGGCCATATTGGGACTAAACTAGAACTAAACCAGGACTTAAACAAGACTTAACAAGGGCTGAGCCAGGCCTACGATGGAACTGCTAAACCGTGTCTAGAACTGTCATGAGGAAAGATCTACACTAAGAAAAAAACAGGACTAAACTAGGACTAAATTAGGTCTAAACCAGGACTAAACCAGGTTTAGATCAGAACTAAACCAAGACTAAACAAAGCCTAAAACAGAACTAAACCAAGAGAAATCAAGGACTGAACCAGGTCTCCACTGGAACAGCTAAACCGTGTCTAGAACTGTCATGAGGAAAGATCTAAACTAAGAATAAACCAGGACTAAACCAGGATTAAACCAAGACTAAACAAGGCCTAAACCAGAACTAAACCAAGACTGAACGAGGACTAAACCAGGTCTAAACCAAGAAGAAACTAGGTCTAAACCAGGATTAAACCAAGACTAATCAAGGACTGAACCAGGTCTCCACTGGGACAACTAAACCGTCCTGAGAAAAGACCTAAACTAGGAATAAACCAGGACTAAACTGGGACTAAACCAGGATTAAACCAAGACTAAACAAGGCCTAAACCAGAACTAAACAAAGACTAAACAAGGACTAAACCAGGTCTACACTAGCGCTACTAAATCATGCCATGATTTTTAATAAGCCAAGGTCTAAACTTGGACTAACCCAAGACTAAACCAGGTCTAAAAAAATAAGACACTATATCTTAATAATTACTGTTTCGTGACTTTTTCCCATTAAAAAGAAACAACATTTAGTTTTTTTGTTTATCGCCATGGCAACAGTCCTGACGTTTTAATCGTTGTGAAACCCGCAGATAAACTTTTACCTGTAAATATCCTTTGCTGCTGTCCAGACACTTGAAGCGCGTCTGAATGGCCCTGAAGGTCCGGTCCACGATCTCGTGCGTCGTGGCGTGGGCCAGATTGTACCGGAAATCCGCCGGGGATTCTGGGTAATCCACAGGGGTCATCAGCCACTTCCTCAGAGGATACCTGCCGTCACCTGAGAAAAACAGAGAAAAACACACAAGATAACGAGCTGATATTCAGACAAGCCAAGAAACAGATCTGAATTTTGGAGTTTAAATGCACAAGATAAATCTGGAGGTTTGGGCCAATATGGATTTTTTTGCCGATACCAACACTCGATATTTGCCCTTGGGTTAGTGTTGGGGTTATTGTGGCCGATAACCGATATTTCACGTTTAATATCCATGAAAAAAGACCCAGAAATGTGCCTTAAGTTCAAGTAATGATCACAAATGAACTTTAGTAAAACAATAACTAAATGTATTTTTGTAGGATTTAAAATAACTTGACATGTTTGTGTAAAAAATCAGCCATATAAAGCTTTTCTATTTCCATTTTGACTCGTTACCGACCGATAAGTGTCACCAGGTGTTTTTGATGATCAGATTTATAGGGACGGTGTCAGCGAAAATGTAACTTTAAGCCAAAATTGTTCTAAAAACATGGGTCCTTGCACCTCCACAAACCTGACTCTTACCGGCCTGAAGGAGAGTGTTTTCTTGTCTGTATCTTTAAACAACTGCAGCTTTTTGCCATATGATAATGACGGCGACTGTAATTTCTCTCGGACTGCAGAATATTGTGTCGGTGATGTGATGTTTTCTTGGTTTCTCACCGAGCAGCCAGCCCTGGCCCAGATCCTCCATGGTTTTGTAGAGGGCAGATCTTTGCAGCACGTCGAAGTCTCTGAGAGCTCCAGGCCAGTGCGTCTCTGCGCTGAGCAGCAGCCCCCGGGAGTCGCACACCAGCTGCACCCCGACCGAGTGGAAACCTTTTTTATTCACGTACGACTGGTCCTCACTGTTCGGGGCTTTGATCGCCACCTGCACTTTCAACAAGACGGGAAAGTTAAGCGGGATGAAGGGGCGAAATGTAATGATTAGATTTGTCTTATTCTGTTCAAAGTTCACATTTTAAATATGTCCAGAAGAACTGACAAAACGAATACAAGAATCACTTTCCAGAACATGTTTGTACAGATGTAAACTACAGGGTGAGCAGCTTTTATGTGTCTGGTTCAGTGAATGAATTCATTTTGTAACCTTGAAAAGTAAAGTTTTTTTAATGACTGCACAAACCTGAACAAAGTCGAGGACCCCGAGGACTCCAGGAAAACCAGCCACTCTCTCAAACACCTGCATCTGCTCTTTGCTCAGGTCATCTCTGTATTAAAACAAAATATTATGTATGATATGTGTGTCAGATGCCCTCCCATTCTTAGCACGTCGAAGTCTCTGAGAGCTCCAGGCCAGTGCGTCTCTGCGCTGAGCAGCAGCCCCCGGGAGTCGCACACCAGCTGCACCCCGACCGAGTGGAAACCTTTTTTATTCACGTACGACTGGTCCTCACTGTTCGGGGCTTTGATCGCCACCTGCACTTTCAACAAGACGGGAAAGTTAAGCGGGATGAAGGGGCGAAATGTAATGATTAGATTTGTCTTATTCTGTTCAAAGTTCACATTTTAAATATGTCCAGAAGAACTGACAAAACGAATACAAGAATCACTTTCCAGAACATGTTTGTACAGATGTAAACTACAGGGTGAGCAGCTTTTATGCGTCTGGTTCAGTGAATGAATTCATTTTGTAACCTTGAAAAGTAAAGTTTTTTTAATGACTGCACAAACCTGAACAAAGTCGAGGACCCCGAGGACTCCAGGAAAACCAGCCACTCTCTCAAACACCTGCATCTGCTCTTTGCTCAGGTCATCTCTGTATTAAAACAAAATATTATGTATGATATGTGTGTCAGATGCCCTCCCATTCTTGAGTTAATCTGCAGATGTTGTGGTTGTTGTGCTAATTAACCTCATCTGACAGATTCACGCTACTTCCCTCCTCTGTATAACCAGTTGTTATTTTGGAAACTGAAGTTATATCATTTGAAATGTCACAACAGTAGAAATGGTGGAAAGAAAATAAGTTAAAAATTGGTCATAATAGTGCATCACACAAGCAACTTCTAAGCAGCAGTTTGTTCACTTTTGTTGAAGCACCATTTACCTGAAAAAAGAGATGAAGTTTGGAACCTTTTCCACCAGAGCTTTGGTCACATTGGACACACATCTGGACATGGAGGCCTGGCTGATCCCGATCATGTCGCCCATCGAGGTCTGATACGAGCCCGAAGTGTAAAACCCTAAAGCAGCCAACACCTGCACCTCTGGACTGATGGCTCTGGATCTCTGAGTGCGGCGACAAAGGCTCTGAAAAAGACAACCAGATGTATGTATGTGACTAAGAAAGAGAATTTATAGCACTGTTGTAGTAAAGTAATAATGCCACAATAACCAATTTAACGTTGAAATTTTGGATCTGGCATCGTACACTTCAAATGACCTGGATAGCTAATACTGACATGTATATGTATGAAATAAATATGTACAAAAGTCTAATTCTATTTTAAATACTGTGAGAATTATTTTACCAACATTTATCTAACAATGTGGAGGGAAGTAGAAAATGGGGCCATGGTTTAATGCATTCATAAAACAAAATTAAGTTCATGATGAAGATAAACAGTCTTGCATATTAATTCACCACATAAAATACTCACTTCTCTTAATAGCGCCACCAAATACATTATGAAGGACTTGGGGAAGCCAAAATGTGTGATTAGAAAGTGATCAGACACAGTGTCCAGGTCGAATCTGTCCATCGTCTTCTGCCCTCGTCCGTGGAGCAGCAGGTCACAGTCCAGGATGGCGATGGAGATGGCCATACTTAAAAACCTACAACAGTGTAATAAACACAATTATATCAGCACAATCTACATTAAAAAGAATGTATAATGTAATAATCTATATGCTGGAAGGCCATTTATATTTAGACTGTTTAAAGATGCATTATGTAACTTTTCTCGTAAGACTGTCAGCTGCTGGCCTCCATGTAAAAGTTTTTGCTTACCCTGGAATGTTCCAGTGTAGCTTTAAACTTATCTATATTGCATTCACCTCTCCACAGGAACCCCATATTCATCGACAAAAGCAGTTGGAAGCAGAAAAGTTACACAATGCACCTTTTAATACAAGTCTATAACCCGTGTTTACCCATTAGAAAATTCCGTTTTAATTTAAATTAATTAACTGATTACACATTTCCCGCTAATATCTACGCTTACATTACAATTCTGGTCAAAAGGAGTAAAAATACAACACTATTACAACTAATGTGATCATGAATTGAATAGGCTACTTACCTCTAACACTGTAAACTATGCTTAATTGTTCAAAATGTATACATTTATCAAAGCTTGTGTAATTTACGAGTGGTCACTACACCATCCGATTCCACATTTGTGCCCTCAAAAAAGAAGAAATCGTTGAAAGTTGAAAACGAATGTTGTTGGCTGATTAGCGGCTAAAGCGGCTAACAAACCAAAACAAACGCGAGGTAAAACTAGCTAGCTATACGCACCCACAGATTCAACAATATACGCCAGGCTCAATAATGCGCTAATAAATAATTAAATAATTCTATATAGTTTTACTGTATATTTAATTGTTTTATAAATGTTTAAACCAGCGGTAGATTTGCTTTTAAATAAAATGATGCTAACAGTATTGAAAGTGCGTACGTGAACGTTACGCCACCCAAACAAACAGAAGATAAACAGTGCAGTGGCTCGGCTGCTGATGTCGATGTGTTAAATGTGTAATTTTAAACGTATTAATTCATAAGTTATTCGTTTTTTAATGTAATCGCATTTGTACGCACACATGCCTCACTAAAACCGTATTATTAAGGAAGTATCTAATGTAAGTAACCGTATTTCTGCTTCGGAGTCAAATACGTGTGTGTGTACGTGTGTATGTGTTAGCTTGTAGCGTTAGCAACAGAGGCTAGCGTTCGGACTAATAATGACTCACCTTTAGCAACCACGTCGCTTTAACAGAGAAAATCCTGTAAAATCTCAGAAATCTTCATTAATTTCGCTTCTCGTCCATGTTCTGTTCATTTTAAGGTAGTTGTCATTGTTGTTGTAAAGAGATTTAACCCTAAAAGTGTGATTCATGTGAATTTGTGGCGATGTCCGAGGCCTGTTTGCTTTTGCTTTTGTTAAATTTTACCCCAAAACAAATGCTCTAATGACTATAATACTATGTTTAATACCGTAACAATGCTATAATTGAGGGTTTTTCTGTGCAAAATGTATATGTCTTTCCTCATCTTAATGTTGTATGTATATTGCACAATGAGCCTATACCATTTGATTAATAAGTCCTTTATACTTTCTACTATTTTGTATGTTTGTCTCAGGTTCTGCTTACATCATGGACAGTGACTTAAGTCCACAAGATAAAAAAGATCTGGACAAATTTATCAAGTTTTTTGCCCTGAAGGTGAGTGTATACTTGTGATCTAAAATGTTGAATAATTTGAAATAGGGTTGTCAAAAGTATCATAACTCAGATATTAATCAATTCTAAACTAGATATTTGAGCAAATCACATTCATGGAACAAAATTTGAGTTTTTCTGAACACAATGTATGACCTTACTGTAAAATAAAGAAATTATGTATGTGTTGAATATTACTTTCTATTCCTAAAAACGTTAAATTTTTAAATATTTCATCGTGGCATCATAATCGGTTTTCAGTATTGAGTTCATTCCTTAGTATCAAAATTAAGTTTGAATGTTTAGAAATGTGACAGCATTAGTTTGAAATGCACGTAACCAAAAAAGAACTGATTGTATTTTTAAAAATTCATTTCTAGACTGTCCAGGTAATAGTTCAAGCACGATTAGGGGAGAAGATATGCACTCACTCGTCTTCATCGCCAACAGGCTCAGATTGGGTAAGCCTTCGTAAACAGCCAGTATGTTTATACATAGACCTGTAGCTCGCTGTGTTTGTTACGTGATTTGTGTTTTATTTTTGTTTCAGTTTAACTTAGCCATCAAAGACATCCCGGAGGTGACTCATGAAGCTAAAAAGGCTCTGGCCGGACAGCTCCCCGGCATCGGGCGATCCATGTGTGTGGAGATTTCTCTAAAAACATCAGAGGTACAATATTTTACACCAGTATTTTAGCTCTACTTGTATAACTGCTAGAGGTGGGATGAGAGGCAATTGAGATTGGCTAAACAAGAACGAGACAAGATGAGATTTTGACATTGTTTCTAATAAATCAGTTGTACAAACCAGTTCCAAATTCTGGGCTCACCTTTTTTGATTTTTACTTAATTTAATATTTTTACTGTCACTGTAAGGCTGCCTTTTGGGAACTTCTCAAAAAATTTAACTCACCAGTTCTTAACTCTGTTTTTTTATTCAATTCAAACGTAAAAACATGGGTAAAAAAATCTTACAATCTCACACACACATTTTCAGAGTGTGTACATGATCTTGTGGTAATTTTGTCTCACAAGATTTTGTATTTTTCATTTGTTCCAAGAAACACAATTCTGGACGTAGAACGGGTCTAAATCTCAAACAAATAATGACATAACAAGGTGTAAAATGGAAATTGAACCAGAGACTAAACCAGGGGCTGAACCAGAAACTGAATGAACCAGAACTATATCAGGACTAAACCTATAAAAATCTCTGAAATCTAAAATGATTTCACTTCTTTTTCACATTTTGTTCATTTTAAGGTCGTTGTCATTGTTGTTGTAATGAGATTTAACCACAAAAATGTCTGTCCGAGGCCTGGAATCTAAATGAATATAAAATCAACATCTGTGTAATTATTACTTGCTCCTGTTTCTCCAGGGTGACTCGATGGAGCTGGAGACGTGGTGTTTAGAAATGAACGAAAAGTGAGTAAATTCCTCTCACCAAAAGCTACAAATACATAAAAACTCTACATCAAACTGTCTTAAATTCATTTTCTGTCCTCGTAGATGTGATAAGGACATTAAAGTTTCGTACACAGTCTACAACCGTCTGTCTGTGCTGCTCAAATCCCTGTTGGCCATCACCAGAGTCACGCCGGCCTACAAACTGTCCAGAAAACAGGGCCACGACTATGTTATTTTGTACAGGTCAGTGGCTTTTATGAAGTTTTTTGATTACAATTGTTACACCTTGGACCTTATAATTTACTTTTACTTTTAAAACTACATACACATGGAATTTAATAAACCAGTTTGACTATTTGAATCATTTTTATGGCTTTCAGCTTGAAATAAATGTGAAATTTTGCTAAAGCCAAACCAAGCAGCGCAGTGGCAAGAAATAAACTGCAGTTTGTTGTAATTTTTCAGAGTAAAACAATAATATTAAGTCCAGTTTGACAATAAAACACTGCTCCCATTTTTGGTTAAAGGTTCTGTTTTAATTCTTTACTCCATGTTATGATGATGTTACCTCCTGAAGAACGTTGGGTAATGTTTGGAGATGCAGACGGCCTCAGGGTCTGGCTGCTCTTGTGGCTGCGACTTGTGGATTTTGAAACTGAAAACTTTTTTTTTTTGAGCTCAGTTTTTAACA
>JACN01110182.1:0-10084 GCA_000787155.1 Scartelaos histophorus
TGTATATGTAAAAATGTAGATTAAACTGATGATAAACAGGTTTAATTTTGTCTTTATGTAAATATACTGTTTCCTAGTACTTTTTCTGTATAAACTGTAATTTTTGGATGAACTCCTGTGCAGTTTGGCTCAAATACATAGAGCTACACAATCATTTTGAGAGCTTTTGCCACAAACCTTATTTAATTGACATGTCTTTATACACTATAGTCGACTAAATAAATTCAAAAGCATACCTTAAGTTTTGGAAGTCTCTTGATGGTTTTCAGTGGGCGCAGAACCCGGAGAACTCGGAGGGACTTGATGGTCTTAATGTCTCTTCCTTTGTTGTTTCTGAGTAAATTAAGAATCAGAAATCAGACGTGCATTTGCGGTGACATTGACTCAGCAAATGTCACAGACGCAATGGTAATGAAATACATAAACGTGATTTTTCTTTAACAGTATCAGGTGAAAAGTGAAATACATGATTGTGAGGACAGATTTTGACGTAAATGCCTGTGTGTGGGATCCAGCAGGTCTAGTAAATGAGAAAATAATATGCACAAACAGTTACAGAATTGGAGTGGTGATGGTTCATTTTATCTTTATAATGTAAAAACTCACCTCTAAACCTGCAATTCCCTCAAACTACTGAACAACAGTTACAACTACCTGAACACTGAACAATATGAATATTTTAAAGGTGAACTATGTAACTTTTCTGATTTGGTCTGTACCTGAATTTATACAAAAAATAGCTTTGCCTGGTATATTCCTCAGCATTAAGTATATCCATTTATTCAGAAAATATTCATTTGTATTGTAATTCTGATTGATTCTGATTGACTGGCCTGATTGCATCACCACCAAGTAAAGCTGTACTGTGGAACATTCCAGGCATGAAAACAAGCTGGTAGCAAATCCAACCCTCCGCCAGAAAAGTTACTTAACGCACCTTTAAAGGAAACAAACAGCGATACAAACAGAGACTGGGGGAACACGGTGGCAACGCACAACATTTAGTGTGAAATTTTACCCCATCACATTCCTGGAAGCCCCAACAGTGACAAAATCCACAGGAACAACAGAAAAAAATCGAGGCAAAAGAGAAAAATTGAGGATCACAGCTATATTCACGACACATAAAATCACAGAAAAATCTACAGCGCAACAAAAGGAACAAAAATCATTAATTATTGCCACATTGAAATCCCAGATAGACGACAGCAAAATAACACATGGTAAAGTAAAGCATAGAAATCACATAAAAATATTTGTAGGGGTTTAACACCACTACATTCTCACGCCCAGTGTATTTTGTGATGTATTTTGATATGATATATTTAGAATACTTTTACGTCGAGCTGCATTTAGACTGTAAAGATGTAACATAGTATTAATAGCATATCGTATTAATATCTGTTTCACTCTTTTTAAGCATTTCATCACTGACTGGAAATAGAAAAATCACATTCGCACTCACCGCAGGAGTCCATTGTCTACTTTTCCTCTCTGAGTCTGTGCAGTTTAAAGCCCAAATTGTATGTAATGTATTCGTAGTATTAAAGTAACTGTATTCTGAACAGCATTAAACAGTAACTATGGAATACAATTACTCAAAATGTGTATTCAGAATATGTATTTTCGGTCCCAACACTTCTAGTACAACAGAAATCACATTCAAATTCAGTTTTTTTCATGTAGTTTGTGTGTGTGACAAGTGTGGAGAGAGAGATGGGTTATGGAGTTTATTTATTTACTTATTTTTGTATCGTTATGTATAATTTAATTGAAAAAATAAAACTTTTATAAAAAAAAAATCTGTATCTGTGGAGGTTTAATCCCACTACAACATCCCCAGTATTTTAAGTAATAGAAAATGATATTGGAGATTTAAAAGGAAGGTTGTTGAGTACAATGGTGCGGTGAGTCAGTCTTTAGTCATCGGCAGCAGCAGCAGCAGCATCATCATGACTCACGTTAGGGCGAAGGCTATGAGCGCTCCCACCACCACGATGAAGTCCAACAGATTCCACATATCACGGAAATATGAACCGTCGTGGAGGATCAGGCCTTGGTCGATCATCTGGAGGTTAGGACACATGCACACAGTCTAACTCCAATAAAAGAAGGAGACAAACATGTGTATAAGCAAACTCCAACCTTAATGATCATCTCAAAGGTGAACACTCCGGTGAAGACGTAATCGAAGTAGCGCAGGACCTAGTGCAAAGAAAATAAAAATGGGGAAAATAAGTTCACCGTGTTCCCCTTTATTTTTCGGAAAAGGCTATATTTACAGAAAACAATATATTAACATGTTTTATAAGTTTTGCTTTCGTTTTTGATGCACTGAGTCTCCCTCCTTCCTGCCTTTATGCTCTCTGTGCATAAACCCCCCCTTCAGAGCGCCATCACAACACAATCAATGTGCATCTTGCTAATAAAACTATCAGGTTTGCTGTGTACAGTTTTGTATCACGTTTTTGTTTATTTATGAATAATTGTCGTGTGGGAGCCTGGATGATGAGGCCTTGTGGGTTGAGCATTGGACAGAATTTTACAGCCAACCTTATGATTAGGACCCAGGAGAGATCGCTAAACTATTCAAACATGCATGGAGGAAATATAAAACCTCTACAGGCATGTTTTTGCAATTCCCTTGTTTAATAAACCTGGTCACCCAGCACCCAGGCTATACTTATAAGGCTCTCTTTTTAGGTTCAATGAATGTTCTGAAGTTTGATTTTATGACATTTATCAATATAAATAGGTCCGATGTGTTGCATTATGGCATTATTAGCAATGAGCAGCAACAAAACATGCCCTGGGAACTACAGGACTACTATCTCATGTTTTTGTCAAACAAGTTATTCAAATATTCTTGTTCTTAATTGCTTTCTGTGCAATTGACCAAATCTTCTGTTAGGTCTTGGAGCATTTTTAGGTGTATATGTGCATATGTCTGAATTTTAAACTGCACAATGACTAACAAACTAACACACCTCACAGCAGGAGGATTTAACTCCTTTGCTACCCTGGCCTTTCTGTGCATAGTTTGCATGTTCTTCTTATGTTTAGGTGAGTTTCCTTCCACTGCTCAGGTTTCATCCATCATTTGGGTTGATGGAGTCCTGACCAAGCCTGGCTCAGGATCTGGAGATGGGTCACTGGGTGCACACTGCTTATGACAGACTGCCCCAGCAACTTTGAAGGATGGGTCAAACGCAGAGGACAAATTTCACTAAATTTCAGACAATAAAGTCTTAAAACCTTAAGCCTAACCTATACCTAAGTATCGCAAAGTACCCAGAACACAAACTATTCTCCAGTGTGAATGAAAAATATTGATCTTGTGATTTTGTATCAGTGTTACTCATTAGACAATAAGTAGTCATTAGTAGTGATTAGACTTAGTGATCATCTTTTCACACCTTGTTTCTTTCTGAATTGGTGCAGACTGGGTCCTCAGCTGCCAGTGCGATGCTGCTAGCCACAATCACGAGCAGGATGGTCATCTCAAAGTATCGCAGATTCACCACATAGTGACAAATCCTCCTTATGCTGCAGATAGAGCACAGTAGCTTCACAAACCTGGAACATCTTGAGATATCGTGTTGGTTTTTTACACTGTCTTACGGGTTAGAAGCCTTGAAGATGAACATGCTGTCTGGAGCCGGAGGTTTGGGCGGAGGTAAGGGTGGTGGCTCCTCCTCCTCTTCTTCATCTGTTTCGTCATCTTCTTTCTCTAGCTGTTCGCACTGGTATGCCTCCAGCTCCTTACTGCTCACTACAACACAAGACATTTGTGAGAACAGCTGTGAAAATATTAGAGTTGGATGTGAATGGCTGCCACAAAGGCCAAGTGAGTCACCAGTGCGATAGGCTCATGCAAGGTTCACTTATCACATGTCAGACACAAGAGAAGAGAACCTTTTGCCTCACCGCAGTTCACGAACATCTATTTATTTGTAAGTAAAACCAACCAATTACTATCAACTATTGGCTTATCCTTCAATATATGGAACCTGGAACAATATATTTTTGGGTTCATATTTATTACATGTACTTTTTCTTTACACTGCTGCAATTTGTGGGTTTTTTTTTGGTTATACAATCAGATTTCTGCGCAACTTTTCTGGCGGAGGGACCGTTACCTACTATTATTGCTCTGTCTGGAATGTTCCACAATATGACATTAAACAGATCTGTTACATTTATTAAATTGCTACTGGTTTTATAGCTCAAAAATATATAGACCAAGTTACAAGTGGAGACGCAACCATGTTCACAGTCAAAATCCCTGTTTTCTAGGTATTCTGTTATTTTTGAGTACCTGTAATTTGGAAATGTAAAGAAGTGTTTAATGTCATACTGTGGAACATTATTACAACTACCTTTTGCATAGAAACAAGCAGGTAAACGACCCTCAAACTACTCAGCCCCGCTAACTTCTAAATGTACAGACAATTGCACAGATCAGGAGAAGATCACGGTTCAGAAGATACAGTGATGAGGAAAGTGTTACCTGTCATCGGCGTGAGCTCCAGTAGAGGCTGTGATGACATGTCAATGGCCACGCTACTCTCCATTTTGTGATGCTTGAACGAGCCCGTGGTTCTGGGGTGGTTCTCCGTTTCCATGGGGCCGGGGCTGTATTCTGTGGCCTCCTGCGCCGTCTCTATGGGGATTTTCTGGTGCTCGTACTGATCTGACTGAGCATCCGTCTGCCCCGGCCAGTTACAGTCCACCAGCGGCTGGCACTCCGGGGGGTCCGGGACATCTGAGTCTTCGATGGAAGCTCTGCAATTCATAATAAAATGCTTTGTGAACAGTCGATGATGAAATAACAACATTAGAGCAGCAAATCTCAAAGGCTACAACTGTTTAAGTACATAATTTCCTCAACTAAATAAATATATATCCTGTCATATTCTGGATATAAACACCAATCCCTGTAGTTTAGCTCTGTGCAAACATGTTCTGAAATAAATGTGAATCTTTTAGTATTTAGTATTAGTTTGTTTCATATTTTAGCCTTTTTGTCAATTCTTCTGGATACGTTTAAAATGTGAACTTTGAACAGAATCCTATTTTTAATAAACTGCAAATGTATGTATTTATTTATTTATAATTTATTTCTATTTTTCCCAAATCCTTCAGCCCAAGGCAACTTATCATAATACATCAGTACAATTCAGATTATTTGTGATTATATAAATGTCACAGACAGATTTAATCTGTAATCATTATCATAAAAATGTTATCATAAAAATGTAAATCTATGCATTATTTTGTCGCATATTATCACATAGTTTGGGTAATATTGTATTAGAGAATTAAAGCTAATGGTACATTTGCAACTACAATAATCTTGTGACAACATAACTTGAAATGTTATGTTTTTTCTAATACAAAAATAATAATAAGTGGCCTTACTTTCTGCTCTCCTCTCCCACATCAGCGTATGGATTCACAATACACGTCCCATCTTCATCTTGTACAACGTCAGTCTTCTCTCTCTCTTCTTCCTTCTCGTCTTGCTCGTCCAGCACCTTCGGGTCTTGGCTGAGTGACCTTTTGACCCTTGCCGCTTCATTCGGGGCCAGTGTGCAGTCCAGACTCTTGGCCTCCGCTCTGGCCTCTCTGTGCCTGTGTCTCCTGTGCCTCGCCCCATCCTCTACCCCCCTGAACTTTCGTGCCATCCTGTGCCGGCTCCCCCCGGTGGGGCGGTGGTTGGAGGCAGGTGGTTTCTCCTCTGAGATGTTCACCAGAGGCTCAGAGGTGGGTGGTTCTGGGATAGGGATGCTTATCGACACATGTGGATCTGATTCGGACATGGGCGATTCGGGGAGGCGGGCCGTACTCACTTCGGAGGACAGACCCGGGGCGTGGTGGGGTATAGTGGGGGTCTCTGCTGTGTCTTCTGTCGGGCTCCCAAACAGCTCCTCTCGGCTCGCCATCTGACGACGTTTGCGTAGCTGGTTGGCCCTTTGCTCCCACACGGACATATTGACCTTCCTCCGTCTCTCGCGGCGATTGGCGAAAGCTCTGGTGCTGTTCAGGGGCTGTTCGTCCGCGGCTCCAGTCCCTCCGTCGGCCTCCTCTGGGAAGTTGGGTCGACCTCTGTGGATGGCTCGCTTCCTGTACAGGTAAGGTCTCCGTCTGCCACTAAAGAACAACACAGTCTTCTATTAGTAAAGGGAAGAGCATCATTATGTCGGTTAAAGACGCATTGTGTAGCTTTTCTGGTGGAGGTGGGTAGGTCCATCAAACGCTTTTCTACATGGAGGTGTTATTGCCTTGTCTGAGTCTTCCACAGTATGACATTTAACAGCTCCACCTTGTGTTTTTTTTAATTACAGGTGGTATTAGAGCTCAAAAATATCTAGAAAAACAGGCATTCTGACTGTGAGCGGGGTCGCCTCTCCACAGCTCTGACTTGTTTCTTCGTCTGGTCCCCATAAAATCGAAAGGTTTAATACCACGTAGTGAAAGATTTCAGACAAAGCAATAACATCTCCATGAAGAACAGCTTTTGATGGATCCGTCACCAGAAAATTGACATAATGCATCTTAAATTTTGTCAACAATCAAATTCTTGAAATAAAACAAAATCAAAACTTTTTCCATGACACTTACAGCAGGTTAGTGTCATGTTAGTGGAAACAAAACAAACATTATCCATAAAAATGTGAAATACTTAAACACAAAACATAAATAGGATTTAAAATATATTTGACTGATCAAGTAAAAAATAGCACAAAATCAAAAGGAAGTGCAGGATTGAAGTTCTAACAATGCAAACAATATCTGAGAAGGGTAAATAGAAAAAGAAGGAGATGCCGGTGGGACAGAGATGCATACAGTTGTACTTACTGGTGTTCAGATTCTTGTTGTCCATGAAATCAATGAGTGACCATTTGAAAACAAGACATTAGAGTTGGACACAGAACATCGCTCTGACACTGACCAAAACACACCCACAGGAGCCATTCTATTATTGAGTAATACGAGTTTTAAGGATAAAGACATTTGTGATCAGTAAGTATGTAGCATCCAGCTGCCAAATAATATATAATGATATTTACCATTTTGGTCAGTGCAGTAAAACAGTCATAAAACAAGACAGGATGAGTTCAGCAGAGCACAGAAATGCAAGTTCAGTCTCCAGACATCTGCAACATAAGACCGACATTTAAATACAGACAGCAACGGACAGATGAAACACTCAGAGTCAGATTTGCAGAAGGATTCATAACAACAACTGAGATACGTCTACATAATATCACAAAACGAAAAGATCATCAAGGCATGTGAACCAGGAAGTCATCAAACACCAATGGCATCAAATCACCATGGAAACACATGTTTAATACTTGATGGCCAAATACATGTAAAGTCATGCTTTTTATCAGGCATCATTCAGTGTTTATCGCGTCTATTCAATAATGCCCGAAACATGCCTTTGTCCATGCAGAAAGGCCTAGAGGTCCACACAGAGCATTACAATGAATCTGTAATGTAACCACAAATTTAAGATGAGTTCATAATTAAACTGTAATGAACATATTGACTTATACTGTACAGATCTGTGTTTTCCTTACAACATGCACACAGAAGTCATTGAGAAATGCCAAGGAATGTGGATGCTGAGATCACCTTCACACAACTTGATAAAACCAGTAACTTACTCCGATATTAAGCCGTCTCTGCCTCTGGCATACCTCTGGTTGAAAAACTCCTCTTCCTCTTCTTCATCCTGACAAAGAGTATATGTACATAAAGGTTCTATATTGTTAGCTTATATTATTGCCATGTTAGAATACTGTCACCTCACCGGAGCTGCAGTTTGTTTCATTCACACATATTTGAATAACTCTTTTTTATTAGTCTGCTTACATCTCAGAAACTCAAATGCTCTGCTCCACCTTGTGATGTCATGAACCAAGTTAACAGCTATTTTTTTTACCTTTGTTCAGTAGAGATTGGGCAATGCCAGGCCTGAAATTATCCAAATGATTCCATGAAGGTGTATGGAGTTTAAAACACAATGGAGCACTTCCTGTATTATCACATGACATCACAAGGTGGAGCAGAGTGTTTTCTGTTTGAGAGAAGAATTCAGTCTAAATATGCAGGGTTTGTGTGTTAAACATGTATAAATGAAACAAAACAAGACTCCAGGTATTTTGGAATGGGTAACAACATTATAACATAGATCATAGCATCTGAAAATCACATAATATGGCTCTTTAACCAAATAAATCTCACTGAATCATTAAAAACAAAATCCCATTAATAAAATCCCAAATATTTTAAATTTCACAACATCTGCGTTTGTACACTGACCTTTGTAAGCTCTTGTGCATTTGCCAGATTATCCACAGCGATGGCCAAGAAGACGTTGAGCAGTGTGTCTGTTCATGAGATTGTTAAGAATACCATGTGATATTTTATACCAAGACTGTATGGTATATGAGGGTTACTCTGAAACTCATCACTACAGTGTGCATCCTAAGCAGCTTTACACTGAAGACGGCCTGTTCACTGTAGTGAGATCGGTGTGTCGGCCTGTCACGATAACAAATTCTGAAGTGTGATATATTGCACCCGTAAATATAGAAACGATAATATTGAAACCAAACTTTAAAGCAGAATTATCCCCCCAAAAAGGAAGCTGTAATGTATACATTTCAGATCACTTATAGGTACATTATGTAACTTTTTGGTTGGAGGTCCATCACCTGCGTGTTTCTAGGGATATGCCACTGCTCTGTTTAGAATATTCCACAGTATGCCTTTACATTTACTACTACAGCTCTGCTTCTAAATTACAAATGGTTTTATAACTCAAAAATATGTAGAAAACAGGCATTCTGACTGTGAGTGGGTCGCCTCTCCACAGATCTGACCTGTAACTTCATCTGCTTTGGTCTCCATGAAGATAGAACAGTTTAATGCCATACTGTGAAACATTTGAGACAAAGTAATAACATCTCCATGGAGAAAAGTATTTGATAGTCCCTTCACCAGAAAAGTTACACAAGGCACTGTTAAGTTATTTGATCGTATAGTTCATAATTCTTCATAATTCAACCTTCCATATCTAAAATCTTTACATATTGTGTGTATTGTCCCACTTTAGTAAAAAATGCCACCACAAGGATACAGTTTCCAAACAGGGTGAGTACTATAAAGTATATAGATGACCACATGCCGTACTGCACTCCGCCTTGTGAACGAATCCCATTGTACATCACCTCATTCCAGTCCTCTCCTGTCAGGATCTACGGACAAAACATACACAAGGCACTGAAATGTTTTAAAATCAGTGCTGAAATATATTTAACAAATGGAAAATGGAAAACCATTTTAGGGCGTGTAATTACTATGTGTATAACTCAAAACACTGAGGATTGGTTTTACAGCAAATCTGCTGTGAAACTGTTCATGTCTGAATTCATGTGAAGGTATAGATCTGTGTGGGCGAGGAAGTGGGGGGGGGAGAGAGTAAGAGAGGGGAGGATGAGAGAAAAAGAGAGGAAGAGAGAGGAGAGAGAGAGATGACAGAGAGAGAGGATAGAGAGAAGAGAGAAAGAGAGGAGAGAGAGAGAAGGGAGGGGAGAGAAAGAGAGAGAGAGAGGGGGGGAGGGAGAGAGAGAAAGAGAGAGAGAGAGAAAGAGAGAGAGGAGGAGGATAAGGGATAGAGAAAGAGAAGGATAAGAGAGAGAGAGAAAGAAGATAAGAGAGAAAGAAAGAGAATGATAAGAGAAAGAGAGAGAGAAAGATACAGAGAGGAGGAGGATTAGAGAAAGAGAAATAGAGAGAGGAGGATATGAGAGAGACAGAGAGAGAGAGAGAAGGATACGAGAGAGAGAAAGAGAGAGAGAGGAGGATAAGAGAAAGAGAGAGAGAGAGAGAGAGAGAGATAAGGGATAGAGGGAGAGAAGGATACAAGAGAGAGAGAGAAGGAAAATAAGAGAGAGAGAGAGAAGGAGGATAGGAGGAAAGAGAGAGGGAAGAAGGAGGATAAGAGAGAGAGAGAAGGAAAGAGAGAAGAAGGATAAGAGATAGAGAAAGAAAGAGGGGGAGAAAGAGA
>KN509619.1:0-21957 GCA_000787155.1 Scartelaos histophorus
ATAAATAAGTGAAATACTATTAAAATACGCAGTTAAGCTGGGACGGTCTTTTAATTTTTAAAACTTTAAACTCCATACACTACTTCCTCCAGCTCTTCTAGGGGTGATCCTGAGGTGTTCTCAGGCCACCTCAAAGGCATAGCCCGTCAAGCGTATCCTAGGTCTTCCCCGGAGCCTCCTTCCTGTGGGACATGCCCGGAGGAGCAGCGACTCCAAGTTCCTCCTGTGTGATGCAGCTTCACTTCACTAGAATCATTTGGATAAATTCAGGCTTGTAATTTTTCATCTCTAAGGAACAAAAGGCAAAAGGTTAACTTGAAAACTACCACGTAATGACATCACAAAGTGGAGATGTAGACAGACAAATAATAAAGCTTTACTCAAACATGTGTTAATGAAACAAAACACAACTCCAGGTCTGTTTTTGAGGAGGTAACAGCATTCAAACATTCTTTAAAGCTCACAAGTCTATTTTACATAATATAGGACATTTAAAGAGGCCATATGTAGTAGGCTAGATATCCATTTTCACAATATATTATACAAATATAAGAATAACGCATGCACAGTAGTTACCTTTTTGTCAGTGCAGAGTAGACTTTCCTGTGGATTCTTGATGTTAAAACCACATACACACAAGCATACTAAATAGGATATACTGTATGTTGTGACAGGTTTCTAATGATGGCTACAGCTACAGTAATGCCAAGATCGTGACGCTGTATGATGGGCGCTGCCACATATGTAATGCCGGTGTGGAACTCCTCTGCACGCTCAGGGTAAGCCCCAGGCCTCCAGAGATACCAGGGAAACTCAGGAGGACCTTTTGACCTTCTAGTGTTAAAAGGTGCACTATGTAACATTTTAGTTTAGGATTTGTCACTTGCTTCTTTTTATGGAAATGTCATTGTTTGCCTAGAATGTTCCACGGTGTGACATTAAACAGCTCTGCCTTACGTTTCTTCAATTACAGGTGGCTTTACTGGTCAAAAATACCTAGAAAAGCAGACATTCTGAGTGTGAGCAGGGTGCGTCTTCACAGATCTGACCTGTAAAGGGTGACCTGATGTTCCTATTTACCCGGGAGAGTCCCAGTTTTGAGCCCTGTGTCCCCTTCCCAGGAAATTTATCTAAAACCATTGAGTCCCAGTTTTATTTAAGACATGTCCCTGGTGTTCCTATTTTTGAACAATTTGATCCCTGCCAACAGTAAAGAGAGGCATAAATTGTTATTTGTTTCAGTAAAATACAGAAAAGCTCCTTAAAAATGACCAAAACACAAAGAAAATGTGACTATACTGACTATATGTTAGTCATAAATGTTCTCAGCATAAATCTTTTCCTTAATTATGCAGTTGTTTCACAATTGTATCATTATCAACCACCAAAGAAAACAGGTCGTATTTTTTTAAATTTTGAAATTCTGATCACCCTAGACCTGTAACTTGACATAGTTTGATCTCCATGAAGATAGAAAGGTTTAATGTCACATTGTGAAACATTCCAGACAAAGGAGCAACATCTCCGTGGAGAAAAGCATTTGACGGACCTCCACCAGGAAAGTTACATAATGTACCTTTAAACTGACCAGGTTTTCATGTTTTGATAATTCTTGACTTGGTTTGATGGGGTAGTACTTGTGATAAATATTTTTCATAGTCTTTAATCAGTTAAGTAACAGTTAATGCAAAAAAAAGAGCTATGCTGTCAATCAAACCAACCTCGCCTGATTAGTCTGTGAAAGTTCATATCTTGATTTACGGACAAAATAATGATATAAAACCCCACCAGGAGTGGGGTAATATGGACATTTAAAGAGTACCAGCTAGCGGGTTAGCTATGTCCATATTTATATATACAGTCTATGGTTCAGTCCTACTCCACTCTTCTAATCTGGTCCATTTGGTCTTCTGATATGTTATATTATTAGGTTCTTTTTTCTAACTAATACTTTGTTTTCATACCTGAGTGTTTCGACTGCTCACTCGCGGCCACTCGCGGCCATCCTCAGAGTGGTCACAACCCTACAGAAAAGTCAATTACTCGTCCACCCAAAAGATAAATAAAACTGGATCATAAATGCAATGTCATATGCGAAATACCCTGCACATCTTGGAATAAAACAACCATTGGGGAAACAGGGATGACGTTTAACATAAGACAGAATGAGAGAAGGAAACAGCGAAGGTGAAACACGAGCAACAAAACACAAAGCAGAACAGGACCAACTCCAAATTTCTGAACACTGTTAAAGAGAGAACCACATTATGAATTAAAGAGGCAGTTAACATACGGAAACGTGCCTCTAGGACTATAAACTAGGACGAGGAGGCTTTTTTACTCTCACTCACTGGGATACTGTCCTGAGGAAGTGAGACTGCAGAGGGCGCTGTCGTCCTGCCTGCACCGGGAGGAAAACAGCGCCAAAATCTGTAGAAATGAGCTGATTGGACACATCACAGCAACATCACGTGACCACTCTGAGGAAGAGTCAAAACTGTCACGTATAAAAACAAATTCATAGTCTGAAAGAAGGAACAAACTACTCCACAATTGTTTCTTGTTTTTTTGTAAACCGCTGTTACGCAGGATAATTGGACTATACCAGTATTTATCATAACAGTTTCTAGCCTCACTCTTTCTCACTCATTGCTCTTGTTTTTCTCAGGAGAAGACTTGTTTTATCTCCGGTGTGTGTTACGGTGAAGGGGAGACCAATCCCATCAGTCCCTGCCTCTCCTGCCTCCCTGACTCCTCCCCCCACACCTGGTCCACTGCAGACAGTAGGTTTCATCACACTTATATGGTGACATTAGCAAACACAGCCAAAAAGAGTTGAAAATAGTTTGAAACTCAAGAAATAATACAAAAACAGCACATTTTCAGGAGCCTGTGTTCAATACGAGGGTCCATGGTCCTGTTTACGTTTGTTATTCTTTTGTGGTCCTATTGTGTTAAAACTAAGCTCATATTTAACTTAAGGAACAGAACTTTAGACAGAGCAGTGCCTACAGTTAGCATCACAGCCTCAGGGAAGGCAGCAAAGTATCAAGAACCGATCTCCAACTTCCAAATCTGCTGTTTTCTGATGTCTACAGTTCTAACAATGTGACAAGCCTGACGCGCTGTGCAGTAGTTTCATTAGCTCAGATACGTCTCCTGGTTTTGTCCCGTCTGCGCCTCAGGATACTTCAGGGCTGTCGTGTTCACACAGGAGAAAAGATTTGTGTCATGTTTCTCCTCTCCAAAAAAGTTCAGTGCCAGATGGATCCGGATCTGTGGATCTGGAGCCGTTTAAAGAAGTTTGAACATGTCAGAAACACAAGACAGAGAAACAGAGACAGAGAGAGTCTGTCTGTCTTTCTCTGTACCACTGAAGGAGTTAGGCACTGGGAAAACTTAATATTATAGTGTTGTTATGTATTTTTTTAATTTCATTTGTATTTGTTTGAGCAACTTGCCTTGTCCTGTTCTTCCCCAAATTTATCCTTAAAGAAGATCCGACAGCATCCAGGTCTGCTACATACATCATACTTTTTGTAAGATTGTAATTTTAAATGTGATAAACATGATTTCCCTGCATCTCCACATATGAGACAGACATGTTCATCTCAAATATTTTTTATAAGGGGGACCAGAGGGTGTGTTCCAACTATAGGGGAATCACACTCCTCAGCCTCCTCGGTAAGGTCTATGCCAGGGTACTGGAGAGGAGAATCCGACCGATAGTTGCATATGATGTTGTCCTGATGGCTTCATCGAACCAGGACCTGCAGCACTGGGGTGATTTGCAGCCGAGTGTGAAACGACTGGGTTGAAGATCAGCTCTTCCAAATCTGAGGCCATGGTTCTCGACCGGAAACGGGTGGTTTGCCCTCTCTGGGTGGGTGGAGAGTCCTTAGGAGTCGCTGGAGGAAGTGTCTGGGGTGAACGAAGTCTGGGAGTCCCTGCTTAGCCCCAGCGACCCGGCCCTGGATAAGTGGAAGAAAATGGATGGATGGAAAGATGGAGATATAGTTTTGCATTGTATTTTTGTATATTCATGGAGAATGGTTGTGTGGGAGCATGGCTGAGATCACTAGATTACTCAAACAAGCATGGATGACATCTAAAACCTCTACAGACATGTTTTTGATGAGGGAACAATATTTTAACATGGTAGAAATGTTTGCATAATACCCCCTCTTTAAAATGTGCACTACTTGTTTGCATTTGCCTCTTTAAAATGTGCACTACTTTGAACTGAATCTTGTGTATTTGTTGTCTGTAGAGATTGTAATGTATTTTTCTCCCTACCAGAGAACCAGCCCCCTGTGTTCCAGTCCCTCCCCCCTCTCTTGCGCTCCTTCTCTGGGGACAGTCTTGAGTACCAGCTGCAGGCTCTGGACCCAGAGGGCTCAGCTCTGGTCTTCAGTCTGGTCTCCGGTCCGGTCGGCTCCTCTGTGTCCCCCGGTGGTCTGCTCACATGGAGGGTCTCAGACGGTGAAGGGGACTCACACACGATAAGAGTGTCTGTGAGTGACCACTGTGCAGCTCAGAGCACAGCCCAAATACAGGTAAGAACAAAGACTTCACGCCAACCAGGAAGATGTTTGGAAACGTAAGATAACAACTTCCTCTGGGCTCTGTTCATGGTAGTAAGTTTGACAAAATCTAGGAAAAATGAGAAAATGACACAGTTTTCCTTATCTACATGCCACTGTAGCGTTCCGTTATGTTCGGCTAATCAAGAATTCCAACCATATACACCAAATAAGACCAGAATTATAGAGAAATGTTGAGAAATGCAAAAAATCATGTAGCCGACCTAATGGAACTTACATATGAGCTATCACCATCAATTAATTGTGTGTACTTTGTGTGAACATCAACACAACACGTTGGATTGTGTGCCAATATTGTGTATGTTTATATATGAGCATCTTTTAAATCTTTTACATACATATATATTTTTTTTAATAGCTCTGCCATCTCTTCATTTTACCGCTGAGCACATTTACTTAAGTGGGTTTCATCACAGTTGGTAGAGCCCAGTGTCGGGAACTACCGGAAGTGTCATTGCAACTTTCCAAACCTCTTCCTGGTTTGTGCCGTAAACGTGAACAGAGCCACTCACCCTCCAGCAGGTTCCCAGTTGTAGTGGCTGAAGATGGAGCTGGAGTTGAAAAGTAACCAAGAACTAGGTTTTCATTGCTGAATTCATGGTTCAGATTTTTTTTTAACATTTTTTTTTTAACTAACTTCAACTCAAACTTCAGTATTACAACAATATTATTATTATTATTTTTATATTTTTCAGCTCTTAAGGCATTGAGTAAAGTTTATTTCACTAGCAAAGACCACGGCAACAGCATTACTCAATGAAGATATTTATTAATGAATGACGGGATGAATGAGGTAGAGGAAGCTGGGTTGAGACTCAGGATGGGTGAGACAATCGGTACAGGACACCCCCTCATCTTATAGCTGAAAGACAAACTTAGACTTAGACTTAGGCTGAGACAGACTTTATTGATCCACAAAGGAAATGAATTGGACACAATAGCTCATACATCACAATATATGATAATAACAAAAAATCAAAAAGGTAATAAACTTCTAAATAAGTAATTAATAAGACATAAATTATATAAATGTATATAAATTAAAAAAAGACAAACTGAATTGATGGGATAAGCTGCTACACTTAGGCTGATTAGAGGTGTGCTTGAGCTGAGCTGTGGTCCTGCTCCTGAATCTCAGTCATATTAACTCCACTTTTATAACATATATTTCCACAGACAGAGGTCACAACGTGGTTCACAAACAAAAGATACAAAACAGCATAAGTTACATTCATAATAACATCAGTCATAGTAGACTCATGCCTCTAACACAGAGGTCTCCAACCTGTGTCCTCCGCTCAGCTTTTTTACAAAATGAAAATCCCAACAGTTGCAAGAATTTGAGATGATTAACAGAAAGTGGATGAGTCTTTAGGTACAGTTAGATTCCAGTACAACATAAACCACTGTACATTTATTAGTGCACAAAATTGGGCTGCAGTGTGATACATGTACAGTGGTAATAGGCATGTAATTAACCACATTTGTTATTCAGCTCGATAGTATAATTCCAAAACCCCTTGTGAGCTCCTTGGAAGGGGATGGAGAGCTACTGGCAGCTCCTGAGCTACAGGTTGGGGAGCCCTGCTCTACTGTCTTTGACTTTGGGATATTTTTTATTTTATATACAGCATGCATTCATAAACACACATAACACTGAAGCAAAGCGATGTTTTCATTTTCACACTTACCAAAATAAAAGGTTGTCAAAATTCTCCATCACTGTGACTGTCCTCCAAGCTTTATTATATGTTTTTACATAAATGTTAATATACTTACATTTAACTGAAAAGCAATGTCACTGCACTGTACGGAATCTTTTTGTCCCACTAGAGGGCACTGTGCTGCCTTCTGTATTGTATACACACGTAGACATTTGTCTAATCCTGTGATGCTGACTATATATATATATATCAGTAAATATATTACTGATATATATTTATAGTCAGCATCACAGGATTCACTCATTTTTAAAGCTTTATCTAGGGGTAAGTTGAGTTAGAATTCTCACAAGACAAGACTAGACACAAGATAAAGTCCATGAGACCGAGACAAGGCGAGATTTTGATATAAGGTGCTTGAGAAATTTATTAGAGCACCTGCCCTGAAAATAAAAAAAACATAAATAACTTCATAATATATCAAAAACGTGTTTCAAATGAACAATTTCATTTTGACCATTTGGAATCACAAAATAGTCCTTGTTGACAAATAATAACCAAAAAATGTGAATATTTAGTGTGAGTTCCTTTGGCACAGATAACAGTTGTTTTTATGTGTTAATGAGTTTTGCAAAGTCTCTTTTGTTATTGAGTTCAGATAGTTTCAGCTGTTCCCAGAGACTTGCTTTGGATGTCATCTTGATCATTTTTGGAAAACATTCTACTTGAAAATGTATGCATCGAAACAATAGTTCTATTTTAGTATTAAAGATCTGGTTTGGATAAAAAGATCTTGCAGATACTGGAGGCTTAACCATTATAGAAACATAAAAAGATATTTTTAAACAGAAATATTGTTAAAGTGGCAGACACCTTATACTGGATGGTGGTGTAATTTTGTTTTACTTTTGTTGTCATTTTTGCACAGATTTTTGGAACTACAGCTCAAAATGTTAACTCACCTGTGTTCAACACTTTTTTGTCCAATCCAAATGTAAACACATGATGAAAATTTTCCTCATGTCTACACGATCTTGAACCAAATTGGTCTTGTGAGATCTTGCAGTACGAGATCTTGTCCCATCCATAGCTTTTACTAAAGATCACTTAATAGTTTTTAACTTTTGCCTCATTATTTGATTTTCAGACTAATCTGAAGCCCTGTTTTAGTTGCATCCCTCTTGTGTGTGTTGGCAGCTGTCAGTGGTCCCGTGCGACTGTCTGAACGGGGGCTCCTGTGTGCCCTCCCACCTCCTCCCCCGGGGCAGTGGAGGGTACCTGTGCTCGTGTCCCGGAGGCTTCAGAGGGGGGCGCTGTGACGAGGACATAGATGACTGCAAACCCAACCCCTGCAGATACGGACGCTGCATCGACGCTCCGGCCTCCTTCTCCTGTATCTGCCCCATAGGGATGACCGGTAACTCACTACTTTATTTATTTGGATTCATATTTTTGCTGTGTTATTATAATATATTATGATGTGTGAGCTACTGTGTCCAAATCATTTCCCTTGTGGATCAATAAAGTTTGTCTAAGTTTATTTAGGATGGTCCCATATGTTTTTTTGTCAGCCCAAACCAATATCCAATACTTTATTTATGGATTGTTTGTTTGAAAAGGGACAGATACACAAATATAGATCTATAGAAACTGTGTCACCATAGCCTAAACCTGCAGATAGAGACATGTACAAGTTTGTCTCATTTTCAGTATATGGACAGAACATGGGTGTTTCCCAATTGTCAAGATCCTCGACTTTTCCAACACGTCATCAGAGCTCCACCAAGTGATGTTCCAGTTCCCCCAAAGCCCTCACGCCCTCCACGCTTGACTCCTCCATTTGGCTCTTTTACCCAGGATGCACAGTTGGATCCTTGGCCACCACAGAGCGCTGCAATTTCATTTTTTACAAACTTTATTTAAGCAATCAAATGCATTTTAAAAACCCAAGTAAATATGTTGCTATTTGAGCCACATTGTTGAAGATCACACTATTTTCAGATTGACTGAGTTCAAATTAGGGCAAATACAGCAAAATCTCTTAAAGATGTGAATTGGGAATACAATTAGCCTGTTGTCCGAAAATGGTGGAATCCTGGGAATTGATTAACTAATCCTTGCATTTATATAGCGCCTTTCAAGACACCCAAAGCGCTTTACTGTTCATTATTCTGTCACTCCACACTCAGTGGTGATAAGCTACTGATGCAGCCACAGCTGCCCTGGGGCAGACTGACGGAACCAATCTGCACTATCGACCCTTCCGACCACCGCCATCACTCATGCACACACCACTTTCATACTAGGCAATGTGGTTGAAGCGCCTTGCCTAAGGACACAGCTACAGTTTTGCCACTGCCGCCCCACTGTGGCACCTGGAATTCCCAGTGGTCTCCCATCCAAATACTAACCCGGCCTGGCCCTGCTTAGCTTCTGAGATCTGATGAGATCAGGCTTTGACAAGCCGGTATGGCTTGAGATTCAACCTACGCCTCATGAGAAGCTCAGAAACTCCAGAATTCCCTCCCTGAGCTGCAGAGGCTGGGCTAGCACTGAGTCAGGATTGGTGCAGGTGCTGGAGTTTAGGGATTGACCACAGTCATGGAAATCCTGTAAAAGTCATGGAAATTCATAATGTCATTTTCCAGGCCTTGTAAAGTCATGGCAAAGTTTTGGAAAAGCTTTGGAATTTTAGTGTCTCTATCACACAACTACAGTGTTCTGTTAAGTTCTCATTAGGCTGTTATGATTATTTCCAAATGTATGCACTGCTCCTGCATGAATGTGGCAGAGAACTCTAAACGCCCCTCACTGGCTGTGGTCACTGGGGGAGCAGGGGAGGGAAGGGGTGGAAATTGTTAACATTTCATATTTAGCTTTAAAAGTAAAGCTAAATTCTACATATGCAGGGGCCATAAAGTGATGGAAAATTCACATTACGTCATGAAAAAGTTGGAAAGACTCGGAAAACTTTAGAAATTTTGTCAGTGAAGAAGAGTGGGAACCCTAAGAGAAATTAGACACTCATTTTAGGCTCATCCTGCTTTCGGATTTGATAATTGTTTTGAGAACCAAAACACCAAATCATGACATAAATACATTTGTTTTGTAATTAAGAGTAAATCAACAGTACAACTGATTTGATTTGTTGTTGGTTTTTGTTTTTTACAGTTTATGAAATTTAAAATCTAAATCTTACACACAGCTCCTCAAAATGCACTATGTACATTTTTGGTTCTGGGTCCATCACCTGCTTGTTTCTATGGAGATATCATTGCTCTGCCTGGAATGTTCCACACTGTGACATTAAACAGCTCTACTTTACATTTATTCACTTACAGTTGGTTTTAAAGCTCAAAAATAACTAGATAAACAGGCATTATAACTGAGCGGGGTTGCCTCTCCACAGATCTGACCTGTAACTCGATGTGTTTTCAGGTCACACGTGCAGAGAGGACGTGGACGAGTGTCTGTCTCAGCCCTGTTTTCCTGGAGTGGGCTGTAATAACACACTGGGCTCTTTCGCCTGTGGACACTGCCCCCCAGGGTTCAGTGGAGACGGGAGGAACTGCACACGTGAGGAACCCAACTCTCACTCAATGCATGACAATGAAAGATCTAGAAAACATGCTTAAAGAAAATCCTTTGGTGCTTGTGTCTGTCACACATAGTTATAATCATTTTAAATCACAATATTCATCTAAAACAACAACAAAAGAAACAAGTCCTCTGAATTCCAGGTTGGAAAATTGTGAAGAGTAATTTTCATCATAACAAAGTGCGATTGAAGTTGGCGCCATCAAATGCAAACCGACACAAAAACCATGTCTATCATTTGTGCTCCGCTTGTGCTGTTTCATTTCTGCTGCTTTAGTTTTGAAGATATTTTAACGATGATAACGATTCTTTTATAGGTGAAACTAGGGTCAGGAAGCTTCAAAATGCTCTAAAACTCCCAAAATGGGGTCACTTGTTTGTGCTGCCTTTAGCTCAGTGGGAATATTGTCCTATAACTTCTGCAAAAATAATAATTTTAGAAATATACTAGCCCACATAAAAATTGTCAAGGCCCAAACAAAATACAAAGTTTTGTACAATTTTTCTGCCTGTTTTGGGGCTACTGAACCTTTTGATTGGCAGCCGAAAATAAAATATCTGAAGAACTGTGAACTGAAGAACTTTTTTGAAGCACAAAACAGCACAAACGAAGCACAAACGATTGACTCAATTTTTTTAGAACATTTTGAAGCTTCCTGAAGGCTGCTGACACCAACCAGCACAAATGGAACACAAATGATTCACATAGTTTTTGTGTAGGTTTGCGTTTGATGGGGGCAACTTCATGCAGGTCTGCTGAGCACCGAGCATGAGCACATGAGCACTGCATTTTTTTTTACATTTTGCCAATTACTAAGTGACGCTGCTGAATCCTACATGTATCACTAATTAAAAAAATAAAACAAAGTGCTTACGTCACAGTAGATGTCGGTGAAAATTGAGTCTGATTGGAGCAACAACGTCTTGAAAACAAAGAATAAAGATTTCTCTAACATGCATAAATCACAGCACAATAGGACTTCCAAGGATCGATGATATGCAGGGTTCCCACAGTCACGCAAATCCTGGAAAAGTCATGGAAATTGAAAATTGTTAGAAAAGAGGCCTAGAAAAGTCAAGGAATTTTGTAAATCCAATGAAAGTTTTAGAAAAGTCATGGAATTTTAGTATTTCTTTCACGCAACTACAGCGCTCTGTTAAGTTTCCATGAGGCTATTATGATTATTTATGATTATTTTCACATAATTTTCACTGGCGAACTCCCCACCCACCTGGAATAACAGATGTTCTGTGGGAAACACTACAGGAGAATATAAAATGCATGCAAATGAATAAAAGCATTGACAGTATTTTGAAAGTTAAAAACTATAATACAATAAAGTGAGTGGAAATGGTTCACATTTCATATTTAGCTCTAAAAGTAAAACTAAATTGTACCTTTGTACCTGCAAAGTCATGAAAATTCACTTTAGGTCATGAAAAAGTAATGGAAAAGTTTTGAAATTTTGTCAGTAAAAAAGAGTGGGAACCCTGAACATCTCTGAGAAGTTAATTTTCTATTTTTGTGTATCTCCAACATCAGGAGGAGCTCAGTTTCCGTTGCGGACTAAATCCTCCAGGCCTCCGTCTCCCTCTCCCTGCAGCAGGAGGCCCTGTCACCCCGGGGTGCAGTGCTTTGAGAGCGTCCATGTTTCTGCAGGATACGTCTGTGGGCCCTGTCCTCACGGTCTCCAGGGAAACGGACGCATCTGCAGAAAGACAAGTGAGTCTGACCGTGAGCACCATCACACATGAGCCTGTGTGATGTCGCACCATTTCACTTGTACCCATCGTGTAGTGTGACAACAGTCTTACAATGTGAGAACATCATGTAGGCTTTAGAGATTGAAATATTGGTCAGTCTAGCCGATATTTGCACTTCTTAGCCTATTGCCGCTGGCCTTAAATCTTCAGCAGAGGTGAGTATTTTGTTTGGGTCAACCAGTTGCTTAATAAAGTTGCATAAAGCTTCATTTGAACATTTTAGAGCAAAGAGGACAAAAGGTGACTGCACAGCTCTCTTATCTAGTGTGGACCAACAGTAGCTAGGAAAAGAATTTCAAAATCTGTCTGTCAAAAATATCAGGCATGAAAAAAACATATGGGTTGATCTCTAGGGAGTCTTGCTTCGAGACTAAATTGAAAATCTACATTTGAACAAAACATCCATCCATTTTCTTTCACTTATCCGGGGCAGCAAGACTCCCAGACTTCCTTCATGTCAGACACTTCCTCCAGCTCCTCTGGGGGGACCTCAAGGCAGCCGAGAGACATGAACAACATGGCTCCTGCTTTTCTGCATCACTTGAGGAAAAACTAAAACTAAAGCACAGCACTACCCACCCCAGTCTATCTTTGCCACAATCATGGAATCATTTAGCTCCATAAAATGCTTCTTTACAAATGCAAAATATACATTAATGTAACTGTGCACTGTACAAACTGTCCTGAACAAAACAATGCCATAAACTGTGTGTTGCGAGTTCAAATATAATGTTAGCTGCTTGCATAAAAATCCAAGATATGTCTTTGTCTCTCTTGACTGAGGTAACTGCTCTGGACTCTAAAATTCTAAAATTGGACTCTAAAGTTCCATTTGTTTCAGTTTTCAGAAAAGCATATTTTGTAATAGTTCCAGTGTTTTACAGACCAGAGAACAGTCCCGAGTGGAGCTGATGGACCACCCCACGTCCACAAACACAACCCACCAGCTCCCACCAGCTTCAGCCTGCCTCAGAACCAGCCAGACCGAAGAGCCAGGCTGAAGGAGGGAACCACAGAGAGGAATCACACTACAGACCTCTCCCCCACCGTCCACAGAGGGCAGTCCCGGGGGAAGCAGCTGACCCCTGACCCCAGCACAGAGAGGGGAGGGGCCTGTGAGGAGGGGACCTGTTTTCCGGGAGTCCCCTGTGAACCCAGTGCTGTCGGGTTTTATGAGTGCGGCTCCTGTCCCCATGGTTACGCAGGAGACGGAGTAACGTGTAAAGGTCTGCAACTTTTTCTGTAATGTCGTTTTCTCATCACAAACACAGCTGGAGTTGTGTTTTGTTTCATTCACACATGTTTAACACACAAACCCTGCAGAATTCTTCCCTCCAACGGAAAACTATGGTGTATAAACACTTTCAGAAATATCCGTGTGAGTAGAATAGAAATCTGTGCATATTTCATCTTGAATGTGTATTTTATCCAGCAGAATACGAAATAAAAAGTTTGAACATCAAGAATAAAAAATCAAGAAATGAAAATACTGCCACCATCTTGGTACTGGGCTCCATGGTCTAAATTCACTGACCTAAGCTTTTTCACAGTATCAGCGAGCGGAGATGCCAGACTTTTGCACCTTATACGGAGTGAACCAGGACTAATCCTGGACTAAATCTGGACCAAACCAGGCTCAAACTAGGTCTAAACCTGGATTAAACTTGGACTAAACAAGAACTGATCCAGGACTGAACCAAGACTAAACCAAAACTGAATCAGGAATGAACCAACACTGAACCAGGACTAAACCAGGACTACACCAGGATTAAACCAGCTCTACACCAGTTCTAAACCAGGACTAAACCAGAATTTATCCAGAAGTAAACCAGGACTGAACCAGAACTACACCAGATCTGTTTTTGAGGAGGTAACAGCATTCTAATCTCGATCAGTAGATTACTCAAACCTCTTCAAGCATGTTTTTGATGAAGGAACAATGTTATAGTGAGATAAAAATCTCCAAAATGTCAAATTTGCATAATACAAAAAATGAGGGGCAGGACTATAACATATTTGTTCTTCTTCTTTTTTTTCCAAGTTATTAATTAAAATATTAATTAAAAGTCAGTATTTGTGTTGCTAGCCCAGATAGACCCATGAGTCTTTTGTGTGTTTCAGCTGTCTGCAAATATCCATGTGGAAGGAATATGGAGTGTTCTCTGCCCAACACCTGCACCTGTAAAGAAGGATACACCGGCTACAGCTGCCATATCGGTAAGAACTGGGGTGCGACACACGAATGACGCTATTAATCTCATCACAAACAGACCTGGAGTTGCGTTTCGTTTCATTCACACACGTTTAACACACAAACCCTGCAGATTTATTTGGATGATTTCAGCCGTGTAATTGCCAGTCTCTTCTGAACCAAAGGTAATAGAAGGAAACAACCACAAAATAACATCACAAGGTGGAACAAAGCATTTTGAGCTTTGGAGCTGTTTATATTTTGTATTTTATTTTATTTTTTAAGATTCAGAATGAGGTCTGGCCAAGGTAGCAGCAGCACAATCAAGACAAAACAGTCACAAATCACAAAGTATCACATTATAAAACCATTTGCGTCTCTTAAGAAAAACACACACATGTCTCAATCATCAACCTATCAACACCAGAGTTTCCAGAGTTTTGAAGATCTTTCTGTAAATGATTCCAAGACCTTAGAGCTGCGTATAAAAGCAGATTTTTAGTGAGGCACCGTGGGACAGTGAAGAGAAACTGCGAGACGGAGCCAAGCCGGTAACTACCAAAGATCATTTTAAGGTACAGACTAAAAATAAAGGGTTACTCAAACATGGTGAATGAAACAAAAAGCAACTCCAGGTCTGTTTCTGAGGAGGTAACAACATTATCAACATTAAATCTCACAAGAGTCCATTTTGCTTAATATCGGACCTTAAAGTATAATCATATTTCTTTATTTCATGACTTCCTTCCTCCTTCAGCTGTGTGTCGTCCAGACTGTAAGAACCAGGGCCGCTGTGTGAGGCCCAGTGTGTGTGAGTGTCCTGTGGGATACACTGGACCCACCTGTGAAGAGGGTAAAGTCATAATAAAGCTTTGGGTCAATGTCATGACGTGTGTCCTGTTGCAATTTCTTCAGTTAAAACGGTTCAAATTTCATAATAATTCCCCACATCCCTGTAGAACCTCTGAACTCCATGGAACCAAATCATTTTTTCACAAATCCTGAGTTATTCTGCATGTTTTTTGTACTTTAAAGTGTACTGTAAAGTGTTCAAATGTCACGTGGTGCGGATTTCTAAACTTCTTTAAAATTACTATAAATCTAATCATATTTATTTTCTTTCTTTTTTATCATATTTTCTTAAGTGTTTTTAGTCCCACATGAAATTTCATCTTTCTTGTATAGATATTTCCCCCATAATATTCAAACAAATCCGTGTCCATTTTTTCAAATCTCATGTTTTCATGTTTTCAAATCTCAATCTCATGTTCATATGACTCACAACTTAGATTAACATCCCAACCAGGTTTTAAAATAAAACTATTTTAAGGTTATTCTCAGTTGCATCACATGACATTTTTTAAGATCGTAGCCAATTCATGTACATAAAAAACACATATAAATACATATAAATGTCAAACATAGATTTATGCAGCTGACACTGTAAATATTTGGAAAAGTTCAAGAGAAATTACATTTTAATATTTTCCTTATACAAGAAAATCCTTATACATCATTGACCTGTCTATATGAACTGTACTATATATGTAATTATGTTTTTGTGTGTAGCCCACTGCGACCCCCCCTGTCTGCACGGAGGAACTTGTGCGGCCAGAAACCACTGCACCTGCTCCTACGGCTACGTGGGCCCCAGATGTGAAATCAGTGAGTGGAGAAGTTTAAGTAATAAGAAACAAAAAAACAAAGATTAGAACAATTCTGCTGCATTAAAGGTTGGACTGCACATTTGACTAAAACACAGTTAAGATGATTATATTTAAGATTTTAAAATATTAAAAAAAATACTGAATTGGTAATATTAGAGGTTTAACATTTTACTTACTTACTGGTACTTACTAGTTGGAAATCGTGACATCACACTAGGACAGGCGTCTCCAACCTTTTTCTACCTTTTTTTCTACATTTACAGAACAAAAATGCCAGAGAACTACTCATTTTAGCAGCCACAAGAAACTGAGATGATTATAAGAAAGCGGGTGAGCCTTTGGGTGCAGTTAGACGCATATAAAACATAAACCGTTCTCCAATTATTAGTGCACAAAGTTGGACTTCAAAATTATACATTTACAATGGTAATAAGAATGTAATTAACACAATTTTTGTTATTCAGCTCAATGGTATCATTCTAAAATCCCTTGGTGAGCTTCTTCAAGGCGGTGGTAACATAACCAACACACTTTTGTTTCTAATTGACTTTACATTGAAAAAACGTCCCGTCTCTCTGTAAATGCTGCTGTGAATAGGGTAAACAGATTTTATGAATAGAAAACTGGGACATCCTCAGTTTGTGATCTTTGGTTATAATTAAATTGTGAAATGAGTGTGTAATTCAGGAAAATTGTTCTGCAGTTGACCCATTCAGGACTAACATCTGCGTCAGTATAATCACATTTTCTTTGCGTTTTGGTGATTTTTAAGCAGCTTTTCTGTATTTTACCTAAACAAATGACAATTTATGCCTCTCTTTACTGTTGGAAGGCATTAAATTGGTCAAAAATAGGGACATCTGGGACATTTTGTATATAAAACTGGGACAAATCAGTTGTTTTGGATAAATCTGCTGGGACAGGGGACACAAGACTCAAAACTGGGGTAAATGGAAACGTCCGGTCACCCTGGCTGTGAGCCTCCCTATTTTGGTCTCCAAATGTTCATATTAACCCACTCTACACGATTCTGGTGTTTTTATTCCGCTAGCTCGTCCGCATAGAAATTCCTATTCCTACTATGGACCTGGCTCCAAATTTGCTCGTGTAACTCCTAGCCTCGGTGAGCTTCATTTGACTGGAGCTGAATGCAGTGGATGACGTCACACTCCTAAAATATACAAATAAATACTTATTTGCCAAAATGATAAGAAAACACCTTTATTAATGTTTAAAATATCTGTCGTTTCTTTTATATACATTGTGCAGTTTTGATTATTTTGATGGAATTTTCTGCATATTTTTTACGAATTGCTTCTTGATTGGTGTAAAGCTATAATTTATATTTACAACAGCTATCATCACTCCAAATTAGGCCTAATAGATCTGTTTCTTTTACGTTTTCCTGTCGTGAGCAGTGGTGTGTAGCCGTCCTTGTGAGAATGGAGGCGAGTGCGTTTCCCCCGACGTGTGCAGGTGCAAAACGGGCTGGCAGGGACCCACGTGTGCGTCAGGTACAGACTCGCTTCATTCTCCGGACACAAACCCCCGTCCCCCCTGACACTGTTCATTGTGCCCGTCAGCCCTGTGTGAGCCTCTGTGCGTGAATGGAGGGACGTGCATCAAACCCAACTCGTGCGTTTGCCCCAGTGGATTCTACGGCGCCCACTGCCACATCGGTCTGTCGTGCACGTTCACTACTCTACAGTACACGAATATTTAGAACGCTTGACTGTATATCTTCATTTTCTGCGTTTCAGCCTTATGTAACCCCCCGTGTAAAAATGGAGGCCAGTGCATCAGGAACAACATGTGCTCGTGTCCAGAGGGCTACACAGGGAGGAGGTGCCAGAGGAGTAAGTCAGCAACTCAAGACTACGGAGAAACCCTTTAGAAAAACTGTCAACAAAAACGCTTTGAATTCTGGAATGGAGCAGCTGGAGGCATGTGACAATGTGGCAAGGACAATGTGGAAAAGTCAAACCTCTCAGATCCATGTGAATGATTCAGAGCCCAGTTTAAAAACACTTACAAGTTTTTTTTTACATTATTTGTTTATTTGACAAGAGTTTATGATCCACACTAAGCATTTTTACAAAGGCAAAATCCACATTTTGAGGTTTTACTGGACAAATCCTCACAGAAATGTTGAGTCAGGTTTTCACTTCATCTCCAGATATATTACACATTTCATCATCAATTATGGTTTTTGTGGAGCCCAAATACTATTTTAGGGTTAAAGAACTGTATTTTTTCCCATCCTTCTTAACAAAGTAAATAGATTTGTACCTTGGAAATTCAAAATAGTTGCTTATTTTTAGTTATAAAACCATTAGCGTTTAGGTTTGCTCGTCAGTTAACTATATTATATTAGCTTCATTTTGCTTCTACTTGCCCCCATTCCAGAATTTTGAACATTCTAATGACTTGAAAGGGTCCATAAGGTGAATCAATACCTATGTGGATTCAGGTCACAATATAATCTTAAAGAAACTGAAAGTTCCATAAACATGTGTCTCCAAACATGAGGAAACATGTACTGTACAGATCAAAGCTTTTACACAGGACAAAAACACTGGACTTAATGTTTTTGCAATAAGACAGTTATCCAATCAGAAAGCAGAATGAGCTTCACATGAGTCTCATTTAGGTTGCCATTTTCATTACTTAAATCCAGTTGGCTCTTCTGTGATTGGTCCAGAATCTCAGGATGGAGTTTCGCAAATTTGTGAATGCACCAACAGCACAGGTTCAGTTGTAATTGTTGCTCAAAAAGTTGCTCAGATGTTATAGGAAGAACATGTGGGACACTGGAAACAATGGAAACATTGTAAACATTGATATTAATTTGTTAATATCAATTAATTAATTTGATATGGGGACATCTTTAGTGATGATGTGTTTGTTTTTGTGTGTGTTTAGGTGTGTGTGAGCCCATGTGTATGAACAGGGCCAAGTGTGTGGGGCCCAACACCTGCTCATGTGCCTCAGGCTGGAGCGGAGAAAGGTGCAGCAAACGTGAGTCGCTGAAAATATTATTATACACCTACACTCAAAAAAATTCAAGGAGCACATCAGCTCTAAATGTGAAAATATCTGTTGGAAATCTATACAAATATGGACAGGGCAGTGTCTCTGGAGCAAAAGAATGCCACCACTTTTAAGTGAACAGCAGGTGCACTAGAGCAGCAACAATGAGACAGCCCTAAATCTGGACTGGTTTTGCCCATGGTGCTCATTTCAAATTTCTCCCTTTCACAGGATATTCACGAATACCCGGAAGATGTTGCGATATGATCCCCCCATAACTCAGTGAAATCTGATTGGCTAAGACAACGGTCAAACTAAAATTCTTCCCCCATTGACTTGAATTACTCGGACCTTCGCTACAGCCACTGAAGTCCCTGCAGGTGTTTGTTTAGTTCAGCCTGCACGGATTTACCCGGATACTATTGGAAGAAAAATTGCAATTGGTCCATTTCCATTCCATTCTATTAACCCTTCATTTCCCAAGAAATATTAGTTCAAGTTTATAACAGTGATTGAGAAATTGTTACTAGTGCAGGGTTTATTACTCACTGAATAAAAAATATAAAAAAAGATATTAAATGTGCAAAAATTCTTTCAAAATGTTTTCTTGGGCCTTCACTGAATACCTTGAAGGCCCTGAGGCGTCCCCTCTGTTACTAGGAGTATGAGGCTGCTCCTTAACCCTACACAAGCTGCACAGATAGTTCAGTGTCTCAGGGTGGCACATCTGGACATGCCCCTGCAAGGAAATGTGTCTCCCACCACAATATCCAGAACATTGAGGAGATTTCAGAAGAAGGTCCTCAACCCATCAGCAGGACCCATATCTTCTCTTTTGTGCAAAGAGGAACAGGTTGAATAGTCCATGCACTTCAGAATGACCTCCAGCATCTTGAGGGCGCCAGGTTGTTCCTCAAATTCGACAGGAGCTCAGTGATATCTTACACAGATGTAGGAGGACATCCCATAAGACATAATGTTGTCAAACATAAACACAAGCACATGGGGGCCACACAGGATATTGAGAAGCATTTGGAGTTGCAGAAATGAACAGTGGACAATGAACCAGCCTGGCACATCATTACTTCACTGTGAGTTTCAGAGTGTGTATAAGATGAAGCCCTCTGTAGACTGAACATTTTATTTCCATTTAATGAGGAGGTATTCTGTTGTTCCTAAGACATTGCTCTGTCCAGATTTGTATAGACGTATATATATCCACCTATTTCACTTTAGATCTGATGTGTTTTCAACGTGTTCCTTTAATTCTTTGAGCAGTATTATAGTTATGACCTGCTAAGGGAGGAAATGCCATCTCTAACACCCACTGACACATGAGCGTTTATTTCTAGTTTTAGTCATCACTTTTGTAGATCATGTAGTTTGCCTCCTCAAACCGGTAATCCTGGTGTATCAGTCTGTCTACCTCCCCAAAGCTCAAAATGCTCTGTTCCACCTTGTGATGTCACCTTGTGATGTAGTGGTAGTTTTCATTAGCTTCCTTTTCCCTTTAGTTTACCTTTAGTTAGAGATCTGCAGTCCCAGGGCTGAAATGAGCCAAACGATAGTGAAGTATATGGCGTTAAAAAACACAGTGGAGCACTTCCTGTATTCAGCTGTTGTTTTTTCCCCTCAGCCGTGTGTCTGCAGAGGTGTAAAAATGGAGGGGAGTGTATCGGACCCAACACCTGTCAGTGCCCTGCCGGGTGGGAGGGGCTCCAGTGTCAGAGCCGTGAGTAGTCACACTTTTACTGCTTGTTTTGTTTTTTTTTACTGTTTTTTCACTTTTGTCACTTTGACACTGGCACAACCTTATATCCATTTTCAAGCGCTACAAAAACATAACTACAATAACACTTTTGCAGAACCTAAAACACAGCAATCGACTATTTACAGTTTAGACACTTTTATCTGTTGAAGGTTTGAAAGAAATGCACTACACAAGTCTGACAAACTCTCTGTTTGTGTTTGTGTGTTTGCTTTCTCAGCTGTGTGCAAACAGGCCTGTCTGAACGGGGGGAGGTGTGTGCTGCCCGATTACTGCCACTGTCGCAAAGGATTCAAAGGACTCACATGTGCAATAAAGGCAAGACACAGTACAGCTGGCATCTCTGAGTACAGCCTCTTTAGGTTTAAAAAGGAAATAAAGAAATGGAATAAGAAAGAATAAGTATGAGTAACTAATCACTTACATTTATGTGTAAAAATTAGTTTTAGAAGTGATTCAAAAGCTGGTACTGATGGTGCGAGCCTTATCTCCACAGGCAGGTCATTCCAAAACTGACTTTGGAACGAGTCTGGACTGGAAAGATCCAGATTCAGAAAACTTTATTGATCCCAGAGGACAATTCATTTGCAGCATTCTCAGAGCAGTTCTCACTTCTCACATACACACAAATACACACAGTGTGACAGTCCATTACAGTCCACAAGTGAAACACCAAGCACAATATAAGAACAATATACATAATACAGTGCAAAACTTCAAAAAACACTACCCTCAGAATTTATCAATTTAATAGTTGAGGGCACAAAAGAATTGGAGAAGCGGTTTGTCTTCCTTACATAAAGCATAAAACCGATGCCCTGAAGGCGTCATAGTAAAATCAGGAGCCAGAGGATGGAGGGGCGGAGCCAGGAGACACTTGGCTTTGCTCAGCACTCGCTCCTCCCACAGAGAATGCAGGTCCATCAGTTTAAACCCTGTGATTTTAGAGCAGGTTTTAACAATGTTCTGCAGTTTGTTCTTATCCTTCCTATGACTCCATCACCTTCGCCCGGAGTCTTGACACTGGAACAGCTACAGGGACCTGCCTGAGGATCTTTTAGGGGGTTCAAAGTTCTGAAATGTAACTTGTGCAAGTTACCTACTTGAAAATATGTTTTTTTTTATCCTGCACATAACATTCCATCGAAGATAGAAATGTACTTTTTCCCCTTTGGAAAGCTGAGAAAAGAGACTTTCCGAGTATATTTCCGGCTGTGTGATGATGTTGGGAAAATGAGTGTCCAATAGGAACCTTGTTTTCCGCCAAACTCATTCGCCCCGTCCATTTTCATTGACCCAAACTTTGCCATTGTGTGTAGTGAGTCAAGATGTTTGATTGCTCTGAGCGTCTGTGTTTGTAACAATTGAAAAAGCCGCTGTAAGTGCAGTTATTTCTCAAATAATTGGAAAATTGCGCATTTTGGTCTGCGTAATTGCGTAAACACTCAAAATGTACGAATTCAAATGTTATATTCACCATGGAAATGCAGGAAGTGAGTGCCCTGGACTGACAGGAGCGTTTCCATGACTGGCATCAGTTGCACTTTTTCTTTTTTTTATTAGGGCAATAAGGATATTTTTAGTTTACTTGCAGACTTGATATTTTGCACTTTTGTAGCTAAGGCCCTAAATTAAGAATTTTTTACATCCAAAAAGTTGTGTATACATGTGTGTT
>KN509619.1:22000-32448 GCA_000787155.1 Scartelaos histophorus
TTTTGTTTGTTTGTTTGTTTTTTATTTATTTTTCTGGTCCTACAGCTTTTATTGATTTTGCTAATTGTGCGGACATGGATAAAAAAACAGGACTGGGTGACTTTTTTGATGTGAATCTGGAAGTTGAGGTGAGAGTTTGTACTAACTCCACGTTCTACTGCTTCTGTCTGCAGGCCTCGCAAACATGAAGAGAGACGGATCTGTGGAGAGAAGAACAAGTGAAGAACAAAGGGTTACTGAGTGTGTGGATGGGTTTTTATCACATCATGGAGACTCAAATCTTGGGGACCCGCCTCCCTTATATGGACAAAAATCAGATCCTCACGACATAAATCCTTCCTTGTGGTTTATGGTTCAGTATGGTTCAGACATGGGTTAAAAACAGTTAAACTTGTCTTGAACTTTTAGCCCTGCCCACTTTTTTCTACAACTGTCACATTGCATATAGATAATATTTTACAGCCTGAATGTCTTTCCTAGTTTCTCAAACAGCGCATCTCAACAAGATTCATTTTAAATCAGGTACAGACTCTTAAACTTTGATTAAGAAGTTGGTGTTATGCAAAAGCTTTTCACTAGTGCTACTCACTTATGGAAAAAATCATTATCATGATTTGTAGCATATCCCTCTGAATGAAGACTGACAACACACCCTATGCCTCTTCTGAACAAAACTGAACAAAGGCATTCAAAGATATATGGGAAAAAAAATATAATAATAATAATAATTTGCTGTATATAATATAACATTTTTTGCGTTCTCGATGTTAAACTAACTGTTTTGCGCTAACCTGAAATAGACCTTTCAAAATAAAAGCGCTACATGTAAAAGTTAATGGTCAACATGAGAAAATATAGTGCAATATCCATTCTTTTAACAAAGGCGAATGATACTCTGGGTTATTTACACGATTATTTTGGTCAATATTGAAATCATGATTATTCAAATTATTATTTTTTAGTTACATGATGCATTTATTCAGCATTTCTCTCCACAAAAAAAAACTTTCAAACTGAAATAAATATAGGCTTCGAATATGTACAGTTTTGTACAGTAACAGTTTTGCAACATATAAAACATAAAATGAATATGAACATGAAATTAGGCATATGTATCCAAAATAAACTATGTATACAGCTGTTCTACAAATACACTTAATGTAAAAAATATCCTAAAATAAACTGTTAAGGTTTCAACTCGATTATATGAGTTTGGAGATCGTTTGACACACAAATCGAAATCAAAATTCAATCAATTGCCCATCCTTACGTTTTATCATATTATAACGCTGTTCTTCATCAGAACCATGCCTGAAGGATTTTAGATGTCATTCATGCATGTTTGAGTCATCTAGCGATCTCTCTGGCCCTATTCGAACCCAAACAATACACGGCAACTTTATTATTAGCAAAATGCACCATGACAGCGCTCTGAAGTGAAGTGGGAGTGACTTAGCATAGAGAGCAAAGGGAGGAGGGAGCATCAAGCAAAACTGAAACTTGTAAAACATGCAAAACAAAAAAAGGTAACATGGTGATTGAAATATGTTATGTGTTTGCAGTTAAAACCCTAAAGTAATAATCCTCTTTACGGTTAGGATCAGGCTCCAGGAGATGAATTGAAGTTAATCCCAAATGTATAAAAACCCAGTGTGTGTTTTTGTTGTGTGTGTGTGAGTGCGTATGTGTGTGTGCGTCTCTGATCTATTGCACTTGTCTATTCCCTGTATATTGTTACTACCTCATGACTCCACACATGGTAAGTGCGTTAGTGCGTTAGTTAGAACGTGGATGGACTGAAATGCACCAGAGGAAAAAACAGGACAAATGGATCTGTGAGGATTCAGGATAAAGAGTTCCTTATATAAACTGTCTAAAAATCTGAATTTGCAGTTTTCAAGTTCTAGAATGTGATGATTTCATGCTCTTGGATAAGATGGGAGAATAAGGGGATAAGATGAATATTTTTTTAGTGTCTAGACTGTAGATAGAACTTGCTGTATAGGCTCTATTCACCCTTATGTCACAAAACTAGAGGACGTTTGGAAACATGCTGATGACGACTTTCTTGGGCTCTGTTGGCGATGAGAACTCGGACAAAATCTGGGAAAATGGCAAAAAAAAATTATCACTTGTGTATTATAATTTGTCCATGTTTTAGGGATGGTACAAGATCTTGTGAAACAAAACTGCCATAACTTCATGCATACAAGAGAAAAATGATCTTGTGAGATATGTCCAAGTCCTCACATTTGGATTGGACAGAAAAGGGCCAGTTGCATCTTTTTAACAGTTTCGCAAAAGCAGAACTAGAATGGAAACAATGTAAAATCAAATAAATAACAATTGTGAGACCAAAATTGGAAACTGAATTGTGAAATGTATACAGTATATTGTAAAATACCAAATAATAGCTCAAGCGGTTATTTTTTTCAGTCACTTAACAGACCAGGCATTTATTTGAAACCATTCGGCTATTTGGGGCAGATGATTAATTCCTTCCTCACAAAAATCTTGCTCAGGAAAACTGGGAAAATATGGTACTCAAATTTACAGTTTTCAGAGGAGGCATCACCGCTATACGTCGACCTGGCGATTACCTTGTTTGTCGGCACGATTCCTGCCGCCTCGCCCCCGTCCTCTTACGCCACAGCATCTATGATCACAGTCTTGCTTCCTCCAAATCGCCAAACTGAGGTAATATTATTTTTCTGCCCGTTGTCTTGCGCCATCGTTCTTTTTTTTTACGTCACTCTTTTTTACGTTTTTGGCTACTTTTTCAGTGAAAGTGAGGGTGATCGGACGCAGAAAATAGAGCCTATCCATTCCGAGACACAGTATGATTCTTGGTTAAATAAAGCACAAAAAACAGAAAATGGGAGTTTGAGCTCCTCCTCGGCAACACCAGAACCACTGCTGGGGTTGTGCTAAAGGCTGCTTTCTAAAAACACGTAGGTTAGTTCATTTGAAATGTTACAACAGAATATCTACAGAGCAGGAAGTTAGACTCTGAGTTTATTTAGAACCGACAGTTATTCATCAAAATATACACCTGCACCCGGCGTTTAAAGGAGTTAATCGAAACCTGGCTATTATTTGGTATTTTATGGTATTAGAAATTTTATTAAATCTCATTTTGTCTCGTTCACATGGACCCAATCTCATCTTTCAGCAATTGTGTCTCCTCCCACCATGGAATCATGACATGGAAAACATGATTAGAGTCTCGTTTCTGACTGAGAGTTTTGGCAGGTTTTGAAGATGCTGCTGCTGAATCCAGGGTTTTATCACATGCCCAGTGTCGGGAACTTTACCGGAAGTCATCATCCGCATGTATCCAAATGTCCTTTGGTAAGCCTGCATTAGAACAATATTAATTTTAGCTGCCCTTTTACCTTAACCCTTAAAGGTGGATTTACTTTTCTGGTGGAGGGTCCGTCCATGGAGATGTTATTCCCTTGTCTGGAATGTTTCACAGTATTAACCCTTTTTGTTGTCACGGAAACCAAACTAGACCAAGTTACAGGTCAGATCTGTGGAGATGTAACCCCAGTCGTAGCTGTTTGCATGTTTTTAAGGTATTTCTGAGCAACAAAGCCACCTGTAATTGGATAAATGTTATGTAGAACTGTTTAATGTCACACTGCGGAACATTCCAGGCAGAAAAACAAGCAGGTGACGGACCATCCGTTATATGAGTTACGCTATGCATCTTTAACTTCTGTTCTTTAGTACAAAAGCGGTGCCATTATTCAACCCTAAAAAACAAACATCATCAAATTCTAGAACGTGAACGCAGTTTACAAAAAGGATCTTACATATGTGGATATTTAGTTTGAAAATAAAGATGGCGGATTGTTATGAATGTTCAAAATGGCAATAATTCAGTCACACAGCATAGAGGAAGTCATCCATATTTTTATTGCATTTCATAATACATTTTTTAACTTTTTGTGTACTTTCATTTTCAAATCGACTGTTAAAAATGCAGATTTACATGCTACGTGGTTTACACTTAATACAAATAAAAAGTCATACCTGTATTTGCAAGTTTACTTTGAAACTTGGCTAGAAGAACAACTACTACTACTACTACTACTACTACTACTACTACTACTACTACTACTACTACTACTCTGATTAGTATAACCATTACTACTGCTGCTACTGCTACTACTTCTACTACTACGGCTATGAGATGAACACACTGTAAAGTAATAAAAAAGTCCTATAGATTATTAATACAACATTCCAAAGAGTAATATCTACATGGTTTTAAAATGGGACTAAACAACTAAACTGCTGAACTGGGCAGTACCTGGAGGACTAAAGGGAAAAGTTTGTACTAAAGTTGGTTAAAACTACTAAGAACAGTACACAATGCTATTAAAACACCATCCAGAGTTTAGTCAGAAGAAAATGTGGTTAAAGTGATTTAGCGTTTAATTCCACTTTAAATAACTTAGAATATACAGTATTAATCTTCATTTGAACATTTGCACTTGAAAGTCAAACTATTTATATGCTAATGGTCAAAAATGAGAAATGAGTTCATGTAATTTTGGGGATAGCTGAGAAAGGCATATGACAAGCGTAACATTCAAAACCGTATGAGAAGCCCTGAGCCGCAAACGAAAAAAAAAAAAAAAAAAAAGACATGTCATTTGAGGTTTTTTGGGAGGGTTTTTTTCACCAAAAAGAACAAAAAAAACACAGCAGAAGAGCATAACAGTTATTTTTCTTTGGCGAGTTAAGGTCTTTTGCCTTTATAGGGCAGTGTACTAGACAGACTAAAATAAAAGCGTCTTTGTTTTTCATTTTGGTTCTTTTTATTGCACTGACAAGCATCTAAAATGTGCCTTGCATCTCTACAAACCTGACTTATTTGGCCTTGAGGAGGTCATTTTGGCAATAGTAGGACATAAAATCAGACTGACATAAATAGGAAGTGAGCATGGGCGCGCTTCCAACTCTACTGACTCTGCTTTTCTATTAAAAACCGTCGCCTCTCTCTGTAACTGCTGCTGGCATCCTCCTCATTTTGGTCCTAAAATGTTCATTCTAAACCTGAATCTGAATATGGGACTACAAAATTGCACCTACAACTGCCAGCCTCAGTGAGCTTCATTTGACTGGAGCCGACGTCACACTCACTTAGTCTACTTCCTTAGAAACTTTATGGATAAAACACAACTGTCTTCATGGAGAATGTTCTGAAGTATCGTTTTAACTTTCTATTTCCAGGAAAACACGCAGGCAAAATGAAAGTTATATACTGCTGCTTTCAGTCCAAATCTCAAATGAAGATTAATATTCTGAATTCTTCAAGTACACCTCAGTAACACAGTGAAAGCCCCATGTTACTTCACACCTAAAGTACAAAAAACACTAGCAATTCCATTCAGACGTGTTCAGAACTCTTACGGCAGTCACAGCCCCATGTTAAAGGCAGCTCGTGTGACCTTTAACCCCGGGTCAGGTGACATCAGTAGCTCTTCTTCTTCTCTTCGCAGCGCGCTCCGGAGAACGGCGGGCGGCAGCGGCACTTCCCCGGAGCAATACACTTCCCTCCGTTCAGACAGGGCGTCGCGCACACAGCTACAGGAGCAGAGGGACATTCAGGGTCAAACCACACTGCAAATTTAAAAGATTTTCAAACTTTTATCAGGTTAATTTTGTTTTCATATGTATTACCTACTTACCAGTTCTGGGGCTGCTTCATTCTAGTCTAAAGGGAGTTTATTTAAGAGAACTTGTCAAGTAAAACGCTGCATGGACAGATCATTTCACTACTCGTAGTCATTTTCTGATAGATTTAAGTGTTTATATCTTAAATTTTGGCCTAACCTTTTTACAGTGCAGACAGATCTTCCAATATTATATCCAAATTAGGCCACTGCTCTGTCAAAAAGAACCTTTATTTGTATATAAATGGAGCTAACCTGCTAGCTGTTGCTTTCCAAACAGGAAGTGAGCATGGGTGTACTTCCGGCTCCATCGACCTCCAGTTTAATTTTGTATTAAGAAAACGCCACCCCGTCTATGTTCTTATTGAAAGTGCAATGCGCAACTTTTCTGGCACAAGATCCTCTACACTTCTGTTCTTGCTTTGCCTGTGACATTAAACATCTCCATCTCCACTGCAAAAAGACTCTTAAATCTATCAGAAAATGACTTAAAAGTAGTGAAATGATGTGTCCGTGCAGCAAGATCCTTTGACTTGACAAGTTCTCTAAAAATAAACTCCCTCTAGTCTAGAATGAAGCAGCCTCAGAACTTGTAAGTAAAGAAGAAATCTGAAAACAAGATGAATAACCTGATATAAGTTTGAAAATCTTGACTAGACCAGAGAAATTTGCAGTGTAACGTTAATTCTTTACTTCATGGTTTCTATTGCTCACAAATATAATTCCTTCTGTGCATAAGGGTGACTCTCCACAGATCTGAACTGTAATGTGGTATAGCGCATAACATTTCCACAGAGACAAGCACATTCCCTCTGTTAGAAATGTTACACAGTGCACACTTAACTCTCTCTACATATTCTTGGGGTTTTTATTCTGTTCGTAAATGAATTCCTATCAGTTCCTAAACATGTAACTCTGCGTTAAACTTGCCCCATAACTGCACTGCAAATTTCTCTGATCTGGCCAAGATTTTCAAACTTCTATCAGGTTCTTCATCTTGTTTCAGATTTATTCTCTACTTACTCATTCTGAATTGGTTGTATTATCTTAAAAATTGTCACATATATTTCTTCCATGACTCAACTTGTCAGCAAATTAAATTTAAGTAATAAATGTTTAAAACTACAATCTATTTCCCATATTTTCCCTGTAACACTTCACTTGTTTTTAGATTCAGTGATACAGATTTGCTTGATACAGACTGACTACGAACGACTCTCATGTCAGACTGATTTAAGGACAAATATCTCGAATTTAGCATCTTTGAATTTATTATCAGGACATTCATACTCATCATTAACTGGTTTTAACAGTAACATTTATCTAGAATTTAGCAGAATTTAAACACTAATCACACTATTTATAAACTGGTTTTAAGTCTGTTTATCTCAAACTTTGCATCTATAAACTTATTTGAACCCATGAACACTCATTCTAGTCTAGAGGGAGTTTATTTTAAGAGAACTTGTCAATATCACAATTTTTAAGTCATTTTCTGATAGGTTTAAGGGTTTAAGGGTCTACGCTTTTTGCACTGTGCTAACCTTGTGAGCTTCTTTTGACTGTTTTTCATTCGCACTCCCTTAATCCACTTCTTTACACTGTGTATGGGTTAAACACATGTGCGACAGTAACAGAAACAGACACTTTTCACACCTCGTCGTGTCACTACAGACGTGTGGGCGAAAACATACAGCAAGTCTCGTTTTTACATCTGGAAAAACACTCAAGTAACGCAGACGGCAAAGAATAAACATGAGCCGTAATTATATAATGCTTTTGGAGCTGATCGTAGAAAAGCCAGAAAGAGCACTTACATAACAGAGACAGACCGATATTTGCACTTTTTAATGTTGATTTTAGCGTATATTTTGTGCACGCGTAAAGCTTTATTTGAATATTTTAGTCTAAAGAAAGTACTGCAAAAATGTGACTATGCAGTTTGTAGTAAAAGAACATTGTGGATGAGTTTGTACTTTATTTTAATTAGATCACTGAGAAAAAATGGCCGGTTTTGTGTATCAGCCTAAAAATATCGGCAAAGTTTATAGGCAATCAGTTCCTTTGGATTCTAAATCATTGATATTGACTTCGGTCATGAAAAATGCATTTCGGTCTATCTCCATTACATAATATTGCTGTTACTTTTAAATTTAAAAAAAGAAAAATAGAATGAAATGTGTGTTAAAAGCACATGCTGGGATAATATGGGAAAAGGTTAGGGTTAAGTTTTTTTATAGCCTAACTCTAACCTACCTTAATCATAATATTTAGCTAAAATATGACTTGCATTTTGGGTATTGCTTTGAGATTTTCTAATTCTGCCAATTTCTGAGCTTGAACAAGAGTTTTCACACGTAATTCCTCACATTTTTATACAGCGCTTTTCTACGTTCAAGGCTTAAATCGCTTCACAACAAGGAAAAACTCACTTGTTCGCGCACACATTCACACAGTAGTGTATACGCAGGCACTGGGAGCAGAGTGGGATTCAAACCGGCAACCTTTGAAGCAGTGGATAAACACTAACAACTAAGATGCTGTCGCCCATGTGAGTGAATGCTGAGATCTGAATCTAATCCATGAACCCGGTGCGTTTCAGAACACAAAGGACGTGTTTGTGGAAATAAAATACAGCATTTGTCTTCATGGAACGTTCATTCTTCACCTTGGTTGTTCCACAGTTCGGCGGTAAACGTACGATTGTGTTAAATGTTTTTTAAGGCTTCACAATAAAGAAAAACTCACTTGTTCGCGCACACATTCACACAGTAGTGTATACGCAGGCACTGGGAGCAGAGTGGGATTCAAACCGGCAACCTTTGAAGCAGTGGATAAACACTAACAACTAAGATGCTGTCGCCCATGTGAGTGAATGCTGAGATCTGAATCTAATCCATGAACCCGGTGCGTTTCAGAACACAAAGGACGTGTTTGTGGAAATAAAATACAGCATTTGTCTTCATGGAACGTTCATTCTTCACCTTGGTTGTTCCACAGTTCGGCGGTAAACGTACGATTGTGTTAAATGTTTTTTGTGCATGTAGAGTCTCACCCGTGTGGCAGGCCCCTCCCAGCCAGCCGTCCGGACAGCTGCAGATTCCAGGGGCCACACAGATCCCCCCGTTTCTACATCCCTGAGGACAAAGAGCTGCAGACGACACGAGAAAGACAAACTGATCTGAGCAAAAACCACAGAAACCAACCAAGAGACACACTAAAAGAGACTATTATGAAAAGTCTCTAAAGAGATCTGAAATGTCTTCCATGCATGTTTGCTTAATCTAGTGATCTCTCCCTATTCAAGGCCCTGTTCAAACCCTCCTTACAGTTAGCAGTATGAGTCCAAAACTACAACTACACAAAGATGTGCTGTAGGTTTATTAGCTGGATGTGCGTCAATTGTCATGTGATAGCGCTCTGAAGGGGGAGCGCAGGGAGCAAAAGTGAAGGCGGAACTGTCAAAAAGCATTTCCAAATGTATAAACGGTCACATGGTGATCTATTAAATATGTTAAAAATTAGCCAACAGTCTGTCCCAAGGCAGCTGTACTTAGGGAATATTGTCTATTTTGAAGTAAAGTGACTTATTTTAGTACATTTTAGCTACTTTAGCCACATTTACATACATTTATAAGCCCAGCAAAAAATCTTTGTGCTGTTATAAGTGAGCACAGTGAGGCACAATGTAATGATGAGAAGAGCTCACCCTCCTGACAGCGCACTCCAGTCCACGAGGAGGGGCAGATACAGCGGGGCACTCCGTTCACTGCAGAACACTCTCCACCGTTCCAACAGCCTCCGTCACACGTCACTGCAGCAGCACCACAGCAAGACAGTGCAGTACAAGATAATCCACACTGGTCATGGTCACATGTACCTCAGTGCTGTACTCACCTTTATGGCAGTACCGCCCCCCGTAGCCCGGCTGACATCTGCACTTCCCGGGCCTCAGACACACTCCTCCATTCTTACATTTGGGAAAACAGGTCGCTGCAACAACAGGATTCACTGTGAATGACTAAAGTAAGATTAAACTAAACTTAAACTGAAGCAAGAGCACATCAGGGTTTTTATAGAGGAGCCTCTACGCACGAGGCCCAAACCTGCAGTCCAACCAAACCCACAGCACTGCTGCTCAGTAGGCCACACTAACTGGAAATGCCAAAGATGTAGTACTGCAGTATAAGAGTTTGGCTCCAACTAATGCACTACTCAGCCATTCATTTTTTTCAATTAAAACATGTATTTCTACTGCACCTTTTAAGACCTTTGAAATACTAGAGAATACTTATGCAAATGTGCATCACTGATTAAAAACATGAAGTGATGTATTCTTTTTTGATCATTTTATGTAATAACTCCACTGTCTTTGTGGGGAAAAAGCTTTTTTATGTAAATATATTTTCAGGTGTGTTTTAGAGTCTGTATAGTCCAGATAACAATAAGTATTATCAAAATATATATATACATATTTTCTCTTTGTTTATAGTCGATTAGTCACAATTAGTCGATTAATCGTTGCTCCCTGCATAACGCTCTAGCGCCCCCTACAGGAGTAGTTTAGACTATGTTAGACCTGCGTGGGTCCTGGTTTGGAGGAGGATTAGTTTTTGGTTTGTTTGAGTCAGAAAAGTTTTCGCCGAGTTGTTGATGAGGATTTTCTGCTCGTGCTCCATCCGTTTGTACTTTTACTGCAGTAAAACCAGAATGTGACCACAGGAAACCACATGGAACCACAAGAAACCACAAGAAACCACA
>JACN01010706.1:0-10124 GCA_000787155.1 Scartelaos histophorus
CCAACCCTTTGTTAGTATTTTTTGCACATTTGTTCATATTTACCCATTGCCTTGCTGCTCCAGTCAGTTGCACCATTTTTGCAGACACATTTGTATTTGCCGTATTGTCTCTGTAGATGCATGCCACTTTGCGTTACAATAAAACCGTCGTTGCTGCATCCCTCACTCTTACTTTATAGTCTTTTTGTTCAAAGCATTGTTCTCTCAGGTACCTCGGCTCCTATCAGATCCACCTCTCCTAGGATGCAGGGCACACTTTGTTGGCCTAAACCATCTGATGGAGTTGTCTATATACGCTCAGAATGCAGTGACACTCCCCTTCCCCAGCCCGTCTGTGGGGAGGTATTACTCTAAACTGCACCATTAGCTAAATAGGCCCAGGCAGTCGTTAGGACGTGTGGAGACGCATCCAGACTCCTCCAGCCCGGCGCGCAGATGAAACGCTCCCGTCCCGCTGTAAACAGACTTTGAGTGCCGTGTCATCATTTGTTAAAACATGAATTGCTTGAACGTTTTTAGGGGGTTATTATTATTCTGTCAGTGTTCTCATGAAGACAAAGATGTGTTATTAAAATCTGTAGACAAATATAGCACAGGCTGTTCTTTGAAAGGTGTTTTCAGCGGTGAATCTGAAAATGAGATGCTGCTGCTGTTGGGAAGTGGGTTTCTTTATAAAACAAATAATTACCAAATAAACTAATTTACTCTTTTTGCTGTATGTTTTTCCAGTCCAGGGTGTGTGTGTAAATGTTTGAGTGTAACTTATCCTTAGCCCAGATGCATGTCAGCAGCACACCCCTGCAGTTTGAGAGGTGGTGCATGTAATGTATGCTAATTGGGCTGTAAAAACACACATAGCAAACCCCCATTAATGCAAGAACATGAAGAAAATCCTAGTTTGTACTGTATATAATGGGACTTATCGATATTAGAGCTTATTTGTACAGCCTTATTTTCTGCTTAAAGGGCCCATATTAGGCTATTTTCTGATCTATATTATAATGTTTCTTTATTAAAAGTATATCTGGAGTTGTGTTTTGTTTCATATTTAGGCTGAACACTCTGTTCCACCTCATGTTGTCAGGGGATAATAAAGAAAGTGTTCCACTGTGTTTTTAAACACACACTTTCACACAAACTCACACTTTCACTAGAACATTTGGATGATTTCAGCTCTAAAAGTGTCCAATCTCTAGTGTTAACCTTCTGCTTCATGACATCACAAGGTGGAACAGGGCATTTTGAGATCTAGACAAATAATGTTATTAATGTTAATATGTAATTACATATGTAAATCAAACAAAAGATGAGTCAAAGTATGTTTATGATGCAGTAATTATTCTAACATGTCTTAACTCTCACAAGAGTCAATTTCATTTTACACCTAATATAACAAAAGACCTTTGATGGAAGAACTAGCGCTTACTCTAGTACCTTTATAATGAAGTAGTAGAACCTTTTATAGTGGTAAAAGATTCAAGAAAAAAGGCAGTAATTAATTAACCTGTCCAACGAGATTACTGGTAATTTCTTTGACCCACAAATCTTGACTCACAAATCCAAGCTCACATAATCTGAACCATTTTATCCTTATTTTGGCTGTTGTGGATGTTTTTGGCAAATTAATATTTAATACTCAGCAAAATACTTTCTAATTTAATGGCTCAAATATTTGACTTTTATCAGGCGGAAATTGAGAACGAGGTCAACAATGAGTTGGCCAATAGGATATCTCTGTTCTACGCCGATGCCACGCCCATGCTCAAGACCATGAGTGACGGCACCACCAAGTTTGTGTCTGAGGTATGCAACCACACAACATTAGAATACGTATTTTTTTTATTCATTCTTCACTGGTCTTTCATATTATAAGCTTGATGTATGATTTTTTCTTTTTGCTTTATAGAACAAGAACCTGCCTATTGAAAACACAACAGATGTCTTAAGCACAATGGCCAGTGTATGCAAAGTCATGCTGGAAACACCGTAAGTGAAGTTTTTGGGAATGTCAGTGATTCAGGAAGGTCATGTATTTGGCAACATGCATTATTCTTTATTAATGTTTGGAATCTTATTCTACTAACTAGCTTCAGTGCATACTGCAATACTGTATAGTTATAATCTGTGACACCCATGGATCAGTTTTATAATTTGGACATTTTAAATCACAGAATTGATCTAAAACTATTTCATAAAAGCATAAAAGAAACTTCTGTGTTAGAAAACTGCAATGCCCAATGAGAGATGAAATCACCATGAACGTCATCACAACAAAGGGCTGTGAAGTTGTCAGCACCTCCCGTGGATGGCTGCACATCATGTTAGCAAGCCCCAGATTTTTTTTTTTTAAATTCATACCAAAATGACTATGCAATGCTTCTGAATCCTACGCATATCACAGATTAAGAAAACTGAATTGGAGTACAGAGTTTGTACAGAGCAGTGAGTGTGTAGTGGTAAAAACAGGAGTTGATCTGCTAAATGGTGTATTGAAAATAAGAATGGTTGAAAACTCTGACAAGTTTTATTTAATTTTTTTTTGTATAATCACCATTGTATAATTGTATAATCACCATTTAAAACATGCATTTAGTCATCAGTGAAAGTATAGTTATTATCTGTTTCTATATTTACTTAATGTATACATAAAGTAAACCTTGTCCTTCATGGATGTCCTGCAGGGAGTACCGGAGCCGATTCACCAGTGAGGACACGGTCTCCTTCTGTCTGCGGGTCATGGTGGGCGTCATTATACTGTACGACTATGTTCATCCGGTCGGAGCTTTCGCCAAGTCGTCCAAAATCGATGTGAGTCTGGTTTAATCTGACCCCACTCCACTTGTCCCTCACTGCCCTCTGACCTCCTCTTAATCTGGTTTATGCTGCACAGATGAAAGGCTGCATTAAAGTCCTCCGAGACCAGCCGCCCAACAGTGTGGAAGGCCTTCTCAACGCTCTCAGGTATGCTTATTTAATTTGGATTCCATTAATAGGCATCAAGTTTAAAAAAGCACAGGTCAGCACTTTGAAAGCACTACTAACAGGTTAAAAATTGTACCATATTTAAGTGTCCCTCAGCCTCAAAAAAAAAATAAAAATGAACACAACCTTGGCTTCTCCTTGGCTCTGGTGCTCTGTAGACTGTAGGCAGACAGCTGCTGAAACGATAGAGCCACTCGGAGCACTGTGTCTGGTGTTGTGAATCATCTTGCACTAGGCACTGGACTAGTGATAGGGTCAGCTGTGAGCCAGCACGTTTGGGCGTCAAAGCCTTTTCACATGGAAGCATCACATGTGACACCCTGACCCACCCGTCCACTCACCCAAATGTGAGCTGGCTGTCCGGCCCCCTGCAGCTGCCCAGCCTGACGGGGCCAGCCTCATGTGTCTGTGTGAGTCTGATCCAGAGCGCACAGCAGGCAGACTCTGTCAAAACACATGTCAAAACACCCAAAACTATATGCTGCGTAACTTTATATGATGGATACTTTTCTAGTATTTTGTATGTTTTTAAATTATACTGTAAAATGTAAAAAGCTGTGGTTATGATGAATATGGTATTACATATGTTAAGGCCAGAATAACACACATACAGACAGTGCTACTGCATTTTAGTAATTTGGTAAGATAAATGTGAAATTACTGTAACGATACACACAGTTTATTACTTTTCTACTTTTTGTGGTGGTTTCTGTGTTCAATATTCAAATTTTGCAATGCAAAACTACTTTAGTGATATTCTGATATATTGCCCAGTCAAAAATCATTTAGATTAATAAATCATTAATTCAAAAAAACATTTCTCCTCGCTTTAATGCGACTATGTTAAATATTAGTACTGCATTTCCATACATACATCACTGAGCTGGCCAGACATAACACAGTGTCTCTTGGTACAAAATCAGTAGTCTGCACCATCAGCACCCACTAAGTGACCATCTCATGTGCAGTATATTAATATTGTGTTATGCATATTAGATGCATGCATATTAAAATAATGGTAATACATTTCATACCATCGTACATCTTCCCTTTCTTGAATCCTGTAAATTCTACTCATTTTTATTGACTACAAATATTTCTATGAACATTTTTGTGCCCTTGTCAACGATATGCATGATCCAAAACTTAAAGTAATCCCATATTGTAAGCGTTCTGAATCAAAGCTAGCATCAATTCCAAGTAGATTAACTGGGTGTCTGGCACACTGCACACATTTGCCTGAGGTTGTATGTAAACGCACGTGTTTAGCTATAGCATGTTGACTCCACGCAGGCTTTTTAATAGAACGTGCCTCTCAGCTGAATTTCAATGAGGATATTAAGGGAACACAAGACATCTCAAGACATCAACTACGACTGTGTGCTGATGCCGTGTTTATTATTGTCCACACAGGTACACAACCAAGCATCTAAACGACGAATCCACCAACAAGACCATCAAGAGCATGTTGCAGTAGAAGTAAAAGTACTCATAGTAGTAGTAGTTGTAGTAATTGCTGCCTGATGTACTACTGCTACCAGGGGAACGCCACTGTCCTGACTGATGTCGCTGCACAGAATGTCTTTTTGCTTTTTTTATTTAATTTTTTTTGTTATGGAGATAAAAAAGAAAAAAATAATCGTACTCCGCCCAGTTTTATATAATGCAAAATGCTACTGCCGTTATTCTAAAACGTCTTTTTCGGTGCCAAAAAGATGTTGCTGAGATGCTTTCTGTGTACAGGCCACGCTAAGATGGCAGCTACCGTAAGCATCGTGGATCCTCTGGTGTTTTTAAGTCTTTCCCTGTGTCAAGGGACGGGAGTGCTTTGACTTGAAAAATGAAAAAAGAGAGAGATATATAGAGAAGTATATATTATTTTCGTTATTTAAGATTACATCCTCTGCATGGTGATAATTTAAAAAAACTCTGTTGAATTTGTCTGCTCAATTGTGCATTACGTGTTTTGTTATCTGAATGGTACTGCGACGACGTGAGATAAAGAGTACTGTTTTTATATTTTTTATAGTTTTTAATTTTGTGCGTATGTCTTTTTCATAGTTGTGTTTGATTGTTTTGATTTGAACTTTTAAACTGTGATATGTGCAAATCAAAAAGTATAATTGGGAGTCTATGTACTGTCTGTGTACAGTATGCTGAGGCTGGATAAATTAAAGGAGAACTCTTGTTTTCTACTCATGCTGTCTGGAATGTTTTATTTATACATTTTTGTTTGAGTCACTGACGCAGCCTTTTAGGAGCAGCAGGGAATTGTAAAGCAGTGCCGGGAAATCCTTCTCCAGATCTGGGACAGGTTCATAAACATGAGAAGGTAATTGGAGGATTAGAATACTGTGCATATAAACCGGAGGAACCCAGACACACAGTACATACTAGGGCCTTGCATGATCCAGGAGTTTAACCTACAACTTTCTATGTATGAAGCGAATGCCGTAACCACCTGTATTTTACGTGATGAAGGAAACTATATAAATGTTGAAAAGCTGAAGTTCAACATAGTATTTCAGATACTAACAAAATGATAATCAGTTTTCATTTTGTTTCTTATATTGCTTTTTTGGACCCTTTGCATTGGCTTGTTCATTCACTCCATACTTGGTGATGGTCAGCTGCTATTATAGCCACCGCTGCCCCGGACTGGCTGAAGCAAGGCCGCCAGTCTGCACCATCGCCTCCTCCAACCACCAATACTCGACATTCAACATGAGAAAGGTGAATTTAAGTACCCACATTACACAAACATACCTAGAGTTGTGCTTTGATTCATTCACAGTTCATTCATTCAGCCCCGGAATCGCTACTAAACAAAAGGTAAATGGCAGTTGTTAACTTTAAATTACCGCTTCATGATGTCGCACAGTGGATGAGCTTTGGAGATGTGGACTAATAAAGGATTCACACAAAACACAACTTCAGGGTGTTTTTTTTTTTAATGTAAAGTAACAGCATTATTACTAGCTCAATATATGACCTTTAAGTGTGCCTAGAGGTACAGCAACAGAATGCACAAGAGTCACTGCTACTCTGCATCACCTCGTATTCCTCTCATCCCCGTACTAACCACAACCCCACTTAACTTCTAGAAATATAGTATTAGTTATGGAAACAATACTGCATACTTATGAAATGTTATTTTTTTTCTTGAATGTAAATTTCTAGTGTACTTTCCTCATGCGATGCACAACAATATTAGCCCTTAAAATCTACTTTTTAATATGTCTGAAGGGTAACAAAAAGGTAACTAACAGAATAAACTAGTTTGTCAAACCTGGCAATGCTTCAGAGTTGTCCATTTTGTCCTCACGGCTAAAAAAAAAACAAAACAAAAAAAACACCCTCATTAAGCTGATGAGATTTTGCTTTTAAAATTCAAGTTGCATAAAAAAAAAGGGCTACTGAAAACCCCCACACACATCTTCATTGTCCCACAGATTCAGTGCTATTAATGCGAGCTGTGCTTCTTTTAACATAATGGCCACTGTCTGCTCCAGTTAAGGTCTCGCTCATAACATGTCAATTACTCTTTCTGTCATATAAGAGCACTTTTGGGAGACATTTTGCCTTTTCGTTTTAAACCCTTTTCTAATCTACTTTCAGTGCATTTTTGATCTTGGAAAGGACACTTCTCCTTATGCAGTATTATTGGAGACTTCTCAGGGTCAGTAGTGAGGAGGGTGGGTCCTATAAGAATCAGCAGTGCATGGTGGACTGAAGGATGGAACCATAAAAATGAAAAATTGTCTCTCTTCTTTTCACTTTTTTTTTTGGGTAACTGTTTGGTCACGCATGGGAGAAGTCACACCAAAACTGTACGTGTTACTGTTCTCACTCAATAACAGTTCACTAAAATATGAATGAAAACACACCACAGAGTTCACATATATTAGACATAGTTACATGATGATAAAGAGAAATAAAATGTGACTGATGGGGGTGGACATGTGGAAGTTGTACCTAAATAAAATCATTTACAGGTTGTGTGGACAATCCTCTTCTGTTTTAAAGCTGTCAATGTGTGAGCTCATTAAAGCGAGACATATTATGGCCTTTGATCCATGTTATAACTGCATTACATAATCATCAACTGCTGTGGCTTGCTGGTTAGTCCTATGTCCAACTATGTATATTGTTCATTCTTACCTTTCAGTGAGTTTGCATAATCTGCTCTGCAAAACCATTAAAAAAACAAACAAAAATGAAACAAAACACAACTCTGTTTCCTCATTTCTTGATGAGAAAATAACATTATAATATAGATTAGAAAATAAGGCAAGGCGAGTTTATCTGTATAGCACAATTTGTACACAACGTAATTCAAAGTGCTTTACAGAAATACATTAAAATCACAGTACAAACAAATCAAAACAAATAATCATCATCAAATTAAGAAAATAGAGAAAGATATATTAAATGAGAGAGTGTGGAATAAAAACCTCTCAGCCATATGCAGCTAAACAACAGTTTTGAGCCTGGATTTAAGAGGCCAGTCTCACATGTTCAGAAAGAGGTTCTGGGTTTTAGCTGCATGAATCTGAAACACTGTCTCCCCATGTTTAATCCTGACACTGGTGTCCTCAGAGTGCAGATTGTTCATATGCAGTAACATGTCATAGATGTACTTCAGTGCAAGGCCATGGAGGGACTTGTACACAAGCAGAGCCGCTTTAAAATCTAATCTCTGAGCCACAGGGAGCCAGTGCAGCGAGAGGACATAGGTGCTCACACTTCTTCTTTCTAGTCAGTGACAGAGTGAGTCCACTGGTCCAGTGTCACCTGCTGCCAGTTAGACATAGATCAGAGTGTACTGCGTAGTTGTGGTAGGACACATTGTTGCTGCGTGTTAACTGGCCTAATGGCAACATGTAAAGATTGAACAAAAGGGGACCCAGGATTGACCCCTGGGGCACCCCACAGGTCAAGGCCATATAATCTTAGTAATTTACAATTTCAACTAAATACTTCCTGTAATCTAGATAGAACTTGAACCAGTTTAGCGCAGTACCAGAGATGCCCACCCAGTCCTTTAGTCTCTCTAAGAGGGTCCCATGATCGACACTGTCAAAAGCAGCACTCCGATCTAAAAGGATCAACACTGAGACTTTGCCTGCAACAGCGAGAGATACAGGACAACATTCACACCATACGCCATACAACTGTACAACAACTCACCCTTATGTAACAGATAACCCCATGTCCTGTCAATCAATCAGATCAATAAAGTTTATCTCAGTCTAAGTGTTCAGGCGGGTGTCATTTGTCACCTTGATAGGAGCAGTCTCAGTGCTGTGGTGGGCTCTAAAAACTGACTGGAAAACATCAAAGGAGTTGTTCATTTGGAGAAAGGTAATAAGCTGTTGGTAAACAGCTTTTTCAAGGACTTTGTCAAAAAAATGGCAGATTTAAGAAGGGGCTGGAAATTGTTCAGTCCTGCGGTATCTCTTCTTTAGGAGAGGCTGCTTAATGACTGCAGTTTTCAAAGCTCTTGGGAATGTTTCAGATTGAAGAGACATGTTACCTGTGTGAATGAGTGGTGAAGGCAAACTGTTGAGAACAGACTTTTTGAGACGATAAACTCAGACAAACCCAAGAAAATAGGGTAATATGGGTCCTTTAATGTTAACAATGGAACGTTACACTATCAAAGCCTCTCTGTGCAAACAAGCAGGTTACGCAGCAGAAAAGTTACATCGTGTTTATATCTATAATGACCTTACATTGACTAGTAGTGCCCAGCCCCATGTTCGTGAATGACCAGCTCTATATGTGACCCATCCTCTCAGCTCTACTTAGTGACTTAGTGATGTTGTTCTCACTTTGGTCTGAATGTGGAGGTCTGAAGGGCCCCTGGGAGCCAAGTGTGAAGGCCCCTTCAGCTGACATACAGAAGCCGAGAGCCCAGGGTTTATGACTGAACATACTAAAGTGTGCACACGGATCCTGAAAGGAAATGGAGCGATGCATGATGGGAACTCACGCAACATCACTCCTCGTGTTTAAGAGCTTTAAGAGCTTTCCAAGGACAAACCGCTGTCTTTACTGCGTCTTTGAAACGTGCACCAACTGTCTGTGAGCTTGAGAAGCAAAGGGGGGTGAGACAGAAGTTACTGAGAGTTTTGTTTCACACAAGTCTAGCGGTGAAGTGTCTTGCCCAAGGTCACATTGTGACAGGATGTAATAGCAGAACCACCAACCTTCAGATGTTCACGTGTCTACCAACTGAGCTACAATCCACTGTCACCTAACTTAAACTTGAAACATCACCATGACCATCACCACGCCCACCTCATCATCTCCATGGCGATGTGGTTATTTTGTCTGGAAAGTACCAGGTCACATCTTTAGGGAGGCCACTCTTTAAGAATGTTTTTCAATGTCTTTTCTAGCAATTAGTGATGCACTAATCCATCTTTTTCAGGTTCAATAGCAATTTCAATTCTATTTAAGTATCTATCAATCCCCAATATCATCTGATACCAGAGCAGAGACTGAAAACTTTAAACAAATCTGTTATGCAGCTGTTATTTATTGCTCTAGTAGAGACATCAGTGCAGGACATCAGCTGAATCGATATTTGGAAGCCAATATCTGATCCATCAATTTTATTTTTAGTATTGGCGCCAATATCCGATACCAGTATCAGACTGGTACATCCCTATCAGCAACAGACAACACCTGTAAGTGAATACATGCAAAACAGACATGTTAATGCCATACTGTGGAACATTCCATGCTTGTGCATGGACAGAACGGTACTGATTTAACTTTTTTTTTGTAGCTATTTGGACAAGCTCAGGACTTAACCATTTGATAGTTACATATTGAGCACTGATCAGAAGAGTTCTTCTTTCACCTATATGCACATTACAAAAACAATTTTCAAATACCTGATTACAGTTTACTTATTGACCTTGAGAAATGCTATTAACCCTGAGTACCCCCTCCTTTCAGAAGTACCACTACAGTACAGTGCACAGCCGTTAGAGTAGTTTTCAGTATTCCTTTGAAAACCCTGAGAACGTCTTGTGTCCGTAAACCACAAGACCCTGACACGTTGCTCATCTGTCTCTGGGGGTGAGACAAGTTCACTTTTCTCAGAAACCCAAACGGCTGTGCCCACACCT
>JACN01005838.1:0-12403 GCA_000787155.1 Scartelaos histophorus
TAATCAATTTGTAACTATTTGCTACTTTTTTTAAAAAAAAAAATATATATATTGACTTAAATGTTTATATGGACTAATACAGTTGGTTGGCAAATTTTACATTATAGTTGCTTTATAATCAATTTGTAACTATTTGCTACATACAGTTGGTTGGCAAATGTTATATTATAGTTGCTTTATAATCAATTTATAACTATTTTCTACTTCCTTTTTTTAAATATATATATTGACTTAAATGTTTACATGGACTAATACAGTTGGTTGGCAAATTTTACATTATAGTTTATAATAGTTATGCTTTATAATCAATTTGTAACTATTTGCTGTCAGTTATAGACCATTTATTATTAACTTTTTTACATATTTATATACTTATTTATTTAATTTCCCTTTCACACATCATTAAGAGCATTTTTATTCTGTTTGATTGAGCTGTGAAGTCTAGTTTTACATATGGAAAAAAAGAGTTGAAACCGTAAACAGGTGCCGCCTGACGTGAGTCTCACCTGCGGATCAGGAAGAAAGGTGAACTTTTTTTCCCGTAGCCGCCCCCGTAGCGGCAGGTGAGGGAGACGTGGCCACATGTGGGTGTGACGGCACCATCGCTCCGGAGAACCCCGTCCTCACCCTTATTATTTGTCCGCTCTGTGGTGTTTTACTTCCAGCCAGTGTCGTGTCCTGACACCGAGATTTCCACGGTCCTGGTGCGAGAGAAGAAGACGAGGTGAGCGCGGCAGAACTAGAACCACAAACGTTTCCTCCATTTTTATGTTTTTCAGTTTAACTTCCTTTTATGCATGACTTTTTCCTCATTCAGAAGAGAGCCTGTGATACCGAATTGTTAATCACTATGGCAATAATCCTAATTTCTTATGATGTTATAATAATAAGTAATGTTATGCGTACTTACGCTAGTTAGCTTACTACATTGTATTGTATTACTAGCGTTCAGTTTCGTTTTAAAACTACACAGATAACATATGGCTTAAAGAAGCTCTACTGTTGTTCTAACTAAGCTTCCTGTCAGTTTTGTTCGTGCTCTATATCTTCATTTGTACTGAATTTGGGCTTCTTTCCTCGCAGCTCTTAGATCATGGATACTCAGAGTGACAAACAAAGGCTCAATAACAATAGCCAGCTGATCCTTGTGCCCCACAAAGACACTATTCGTCTGCTGGAGGTTTATGTGAAGCGCAGCCTGAGTCTAAACGATGGTGCCCTGGAGAGTAAGAGGGCAGAGAGGAAGGCCAAATGGGTGACAATGCCCAAAAAGCAGAGGCGACACTCCAGTGACCCGTCCATCCACCTGGCAGGTGAAGGATTAGAGGACAGTGAAATAGGCACTTTTGGTGGCGTTGAACCTCAAGCAAATCTGTCAGAGACACTTCCAGAAGAAAAGGAAAAAAATACCCTGAAAAAATCAAACACTTTAAAAAAGCCATCACTGTGGAAAAGATTTTTGGGAATTTTCTCTCGAAAGGATTTTGATGAGAAAGATGATGAGCAGGAGAATCCACCAGCTCTTCCCAGCACCAATGATGAGGCCTTTGAGGCAGTGCCCACTTGTGTGCCCACTGCAGCACCTGCCAGTATAATAAGGAGAAAGTCTACAAAGCGACGAAGTATGAAAAAACGTCTCTCCAGACTGTCACTGCTGAAATCCAATAAACTTGAAGATATCAACCCAGCTGACATATCAGTTGAAGGTATTGTATTTTTAAAGAAAGACACTTAAATAATATGAATATACTAAAGTGTGTTTGTTGTGCAGCTGTTACGAGTGTTGAACCAACATACGCATACTATGAAAAGGTGTCAGAGGAACTTGAGAAAATTGTCCACGAGGTCAAAGTAAAAGAGGAAGCAAAAGTTCTCACAGATGGTAAGCATAAGGGAGTAGTTCAGGGTTTTTTATATACACTATGCACGTTTATAATCTGTGTTTCATTCTCACATTTATCTCAGCTGAAGTTATCAACAGAATCATTGCTTTGACAAAAGAACAGGGAGATCTTATTGATGACAAGGTGAGTATTTATTTATACATAAAATTCTATACATTAACTAAAGAGTGGGGGAAGGATCATTTATATATGATCCTAACCTAATGTACAAGTGTTTTACCAGGCCCCAAATTGTGCTGTCTGTATATGGCATGCTAATCATGTGGCAGGTCAGGCCGCACAGTATGTGACAGCATGTGACTATGGTTATTTAAAGATGTAGTACATTTATTTTCTGTATTTGTTTATGTGTAAAAGAATGAACAGAGGTGTGAGGTCATTGAGGCTGTTTCCCAGATGGATCAATGACTAGTGCCATGTTGCTTTCACTTTTGTTCTCTAGATTAAAGATAACCCCACATTGAGCAACTTCTTCCAGAAGATGTCATATTCATCTTTCCAAAGATTAGCAGACGCATACCTTGAAAACGAGGCCTCTCCCGTCCAGAATCCGCTCTCAGTTCCTCCCACAGCTCCTGAACTGGTCAAGCTGGCCTTTACCCTGGACTTCACAGCCAGAATAGCTGGGCTCTCAAGACACAATATTTGCCATATTACTGGCCTCGGGAACCGATATCTACAGGACAGATTTGAATATAAACAGGTAAAATGAAAAACATACACACAGTACATTAAATATTTGTTCTGCAAGATTTGATTTAGCTTGTTTTTACATTTTATTCAGGCATGTACGGATCATCCGTGGTCTGACTGTGATGACTGAAAAGCTGCTACACGAAATAGCTTTGTTAAAAAGTTATCCTCCTGTTGGCTGTCTGTGAACCCTTTTATGGAAGTGTTTGTTGAAGAAACCAGTTGGATTGCCTCTGTGGACTTCCAATGATAATGACAAAAAGCTTTGGATGAGAGTATGTGGTGTATGTGGTGTTCAGTTTCTGTAACTAACTCACAGATGTTCTAACGCTGGATCTCTTTGAGAACACTACAGTAGCTGAATTTTATTGAGATAAGATAGAAGTAATGTGCAATATTGTTTTATACTTGTTTACAAATGAGGGATCGGAAAAAACTGTGATATAACTATTTTGTGTCCATGAATGCTGGCATTCTTATATAATTTAGCCAAAATAAATTGGTACTTACATTTTGTCTGTTCAAATGGACATTTCATTTAGCGCATCTTGAAGATGTGTCTGAAATAGTAAGTATATATTCAATGATGGGTCCGGTAGAAATCTGGGTGTATTTGTCCTGCATTAGATCAGAACTAGATTTAGAATTAGATCAGAAGAAAATCACTATGAATTGTGGGGTTAACCGGACTATTAATTTAATGTTGTGATTTTTTGTAAGCCAATGCACTCTAGATCCCCTTAAATTATTACCAATAAAATAATTTACAACTACTAAGCTCTTAAACTTAGTGATCCTTGCCCCCTCCCCCCTGTGTCTGACTTACCACGTGATCCATCACCCTTAGCACCTGTAACCTCTCTAGTGTTATAAAAGAACTTGACAGCAAAGCTGAAACATTTTACATTTTTATTGCTTTTCAAACAGAGAGGAAGATTAATCAAAGAGTCCAAATCCCATATCTTCATCAGACTCCTCAGATTCCTCTTTCTTCTCTTCCTTTTTCTCTTCCGCTGAAAAGTAAAGTTTAAATTAATAGTTTGCCACAATACATCAATGGTAATGGTCATTGAATACAAGAGTACAGACCAGCAGCAGGTGCAGCCCCAGCTCCAGCGGCTCCAGCAGCAGCAGCAGCAGGAGCCGCCACAGCACCACCTGCTGGTACAGAGGCCAACTTGGAGAGGCCTGAGATGCAAAGCATTCAGTGGTTACTGTAAATTTACAACAACAATAAGGTTTATTAATTAAGACTTCCACTTACCAGAGTTCATGACTTCATTGATGTCCTTGCCATTCAACTCACTTACGACCTAAAAAAAAATAATAATAACATACAACAACATAATTATTTTACTAGAAAAAGAACACCAGGTGTATATATTTGTATATTTGTGTATAATGTACTTTGTTCAGGCGTTCGTCATCGGCCTCGATCCCCACGCTGCCCAGAATGGCCTTGATGTCCTTTGCGGAGGGGCTGGTGTTTCCACCGAGAGCAGCCAGGAGGTAAGCAGCCACGTAACGCATTCTGCGACATGAACAGAAATAAGCGAGCTTATTTTACAAACAAACAGCTTGAAGTAACATAACTTTAACCCGCAGAGACAGATTAAAACCATTAATCACTGTCATCGTGTGTGCTTCTGAACCGTCACTGGAGAGCGCTAAAGAAACGTGGTCTCTTAGGGAAAACAAAAAAACACGACCATTGGTGAGCTACATGGCCTGCTTATAAGAAACTTCATACTAAGATCTGATTTATTGCAATCAAATTTTAGAAAGGCAAACACAAATATATGAAATTAAAGTCCAAATAATCCAAGCAAACCAAAACAGCATGGCGCTTCATGTCTGCCAGGCCTCCATCTTTGGCCAACAAAATACAGTTTAAAAAAGCTAATCAAAAACGGAAACGATGGTCCAAACTAGATATGAAAAGAGTACGTATCTGATTACACATTATGTTTGGCCAAATACACTGGAATTTTGCTCACAACTCATATTTTTTGGACTTACTTTAAGCCTTTACAGACACGAAACGTTGGTCACGCTTGAAATCCGGAAGTAGAAGAAAGAACTTCCGGGGATTCAAAGACACGATAGCGGCTGCAACCCATTTCTGTTCACTCGCCTCCTCGACTCCTCATCTTAAAATCCCACCCACTGAGAGAGCACCAATAGAAAATGACTTGCTCCTCTTCTATTGGCTCTGTATGGTCTCTCTACTGCGGAGGAATCGAGTGTGGAGGCTTTTAGGAGACGAGTGAACAGAAATGGGGCGGACCCAGCTCCCCCATGCAGCTATCAAACTCATGCCTCCTTATGGATGTTATTTCAGCGTGTTTCATGCCCATGGAAGTTCCTTACCTCCACAGCTTATGTCTATACTAAACTGTGCTGGTTGTAAGTATTATTAGTCAAATTGATCAAAGATATTGTCAGAAAATAGATTCAATGACATTAGTGTACTGGTTACATCCTTCTCTATAAAGAAATACCATTATATATTGCACAATAATCCATAAACCTGCTTACATTCTCACTGTCTTACCTCTTCAATGTAAAGAGAACCCCTTTTCTGAATAAGAAGTTAAATAAATGCACGTGAGTCAATTAGGTAATTAATTCATTTTATTATTACTATTTTATTCATCCATCAATACGCTTCAAAACATGTGACTTTAAATAACCTGTAGCCTAAAAGAAAAAACAACAAAAAACTAATACAAATATGGGGCACTACAATTCTATTAGCTTCTCTTGTTTGTCCTGTTTGAAAAGCCAATCAAACACAAACACTACAGAGTCTAAAACAAACTCAGTAATCTTTTTGACACTGGTCACATACCACATTTTGTAAACAAATTCACCCATGGCGACAATTACAAAAACAATCAACAGCCCCAGGAAAATCCGGTCAAGGTAAAAACTGGTTTTCTCTCTAAATGTCCATTGCTCCCATGGAAGTGAGCGCCTCATTTCAACGTATTTACTGAATTGTAGCAAAGCTGCTTGTTCGTCATCCAACACTTCCTCTGGGTTTTCCATGTCCTGAACATCTGCGGTTCCATCAGTTTCTGCCATTTGTGTTGCTGTGATGCTCAAGTGGAAACACTCTGCAGATAAAGTCCAAAATTAGATAACAAGCAATCACAGGCTATTAGACCCTATTGTATGCAGACATAAGATTAATATCAGTTTTACCTTAAGGAAGCAAGATATTCTTATGAGAAAATGACGAAATGCTTAATAGAAAGAAGCATTTGTCTTTGCAGTGTCCCTCGTCTCCAGGCGTCAGCACAGCTCTGCCCTGCAGTGTGATACTTGTTAACTACCTCACTAAGACACAGGCAGAGGATTAGACAATGCTTAGCACATTCAAATCCTATATAAGAATACAGGTGACAGATGGCACAGTATGCACTGGTGTTTTTCCAAGGACTACTAGAGCATAATTCAGAGCATTTGTTATATTATATGTGCACTTTGCTGGTAACTAGTCTGCGACCTGTTTGCCACCATTGCTCTGCTTCGAATGTTCCACACTGCAGGAAATTTTAGACAAAGCCATAACTTCTCCATGGAGACAACTAAATGGTGGACTCTACACCAAAAAACATACATAGCGCATCTTTAAATAATCTGTCAAACGTCCTGAGCAGGATTGTTGATAAGTGACAGATATGATGTAAATTGATTCATATGACATTATGTGGGAATAATTCAAACATGTACTAGACCCAGGCAGAAATTATGTGGGAGATGTGATGACAAAGCAGTACTGTTAATAGCCTCTTTAGTAAAGTTGGAATGAATTACTGCAGCTCAGTGCTCCACAGCCTACTCACTGTACTTCCACTGACATGTTAATTTAAACCAATCAAATGGCCATGTTTTTTATGTATCCACCCATTTTGTTTCATTTCCTTTATGGATGCACAACGCAGGTAGCCATTTTATAGAATGAAAAAATATTTCTTGGAAACAAACGCCCAACACTTTCACATTATTGATTTTGCTCAGTAAATCTTCTTTAGCTTTGGTGCAGTTCATTGCTGCTTTGTACACAATCTTGGCTTGGCTGAATTTGAGCCTCTCTGAGTTATCAATGCATGTTAGTCAAACACATGGTTGGTACATGTTCTCACAGTAATAATATAATATACAGTATTTTCTAATAGTAAGTATTAAGCAATATTGTCTGAAATGGATATCTTGATTTTTTTTTTTTTATATTTAGTAATCGAATAACCATTCAGACAATATTATGTGAAATGTGGTGTTAGTTGAGGTTTAAGTATCAGACAAACATGAAATAAGTGCAGAATTCACTTTATCGCTTACTTTGAAGTTTACATTAATTGTATTTTTCATTTTTATTCAGGTCTTTTACAGTTTTTCTTTAGTAAAAGAAATGCAAAATTTGAATATCGGTAGTGTAGGCTCAAAATAATGTTCATGAAATTATCATTCTGATAATATCTCTAAAAAGGCACACTAAAGAGTTGCTTTGTGACCATTGACCACTGATGTATATGTTCAACAGTCAGTTATTTTTCAGTGTACGGCTGAAATATTTATATTATCTTCTATCATTAGTATTGATGTATTATGTTGTGTTCTTGTTATCATAGGCTGCCTGCCCTGTTCTATAAATTCCCAGTGGATTTCTCTGTATTCGCTGGTGTGCTTGTAGCACATGGAGTGGGTGGTGTGCGTCTGCATAACATGCATCGGCTAGTGATCTCAATTAATGTAACTCTGAAGCGCTTTATCCTAAAAGCATAAACCATGGGATTGACTGCTGAGTTTACATGGGACATAAAAATGCCAACATTCATGGCTACTGTAGGAATTTTGCAGTCTTTGCAAAAGAAGCTGATGCAGTTCATAATGTGTATTGGCATCCAGCACACGATGAAGAGGAAGACCACTAAAGCTAGAGACTTGGCCAGCCTCAGCTCTTTCTGATAGTATCTCTCTGCATCAGAGGTGGCCTCAGCACGCCTGTTGAGCTGCCTTTTTATCACCCGAAAGATTTCCACATAGAGAAAAATCATAATGGCCAGTGGGACCACCACCCATCCGAAGAAGTTGAAATACACCATGTAGTCCATCCTCATGACACCCATGAACGTACAGGGAATGTCGCTGGAGGGGCTCAGGGCATCACGGTTATTCCAGCCCGTCATTGGCACCATGCCCGTGAGGAAAGAGAGCACCCAACACAGGCCGACAGCTGCCCAGGCCCTCTCCTGGGTCACTACGGAGCTGTACCTTGTGTAGAAAACAACCAGAACAGCGCATTAGAATAATTTCAGATTGTGTTTGTAAATGTGTTTCAGATCTTCATCTTTTTCATCAGAAAGCAGGAAGTAGCCGACAGAATCCCTTCACTACGACATCAGTTATTTAAGCAGACAGACATTTTAATTTCCTTAAGAGCTTTTGATGCCCAGGACATTGATTTGCATTAAACCTGGCCACAATATATAGTGCCTAAGGGCCATCCAGATCTAGTGTAAGCAAGTTTTCCTTAGTTGGCTTCTTGTGGCTATTTGCTTTAGTGTTTTTTATTATTTTAGAAGCAGTTTGTATGGATTGTTACAAGTTAATTATGTCACTCTCAAGTTACTCTGTTTTAATCTCCATACAAATGTATGTGTGCACATCCATATATTTCCACCTCTCATCTTATTTGAGTGATTTTCTCCGTCTGAAATGCTTCCCATCAAGTATCCCATCCCATGATCATAAACAAATGTTCTGATTTTACCATCATAAATATTTGATTGCAATCTGATAGTAATGATAATGACACATACTTGGTGGGAATCTTGACTCGTAGATATCGGTCGATGGCGATGGCCAGTAGAGACAAGATGGAGCTCTGGGTGATGATGAGGAGCAAACAGGAGAGGAAGAGGCACGTGTAGAACTGAGTCTTCAGTCCCAGGCTGATGACTATGGCCAGAGGGATAACTAGAAGCCCCACAGCAATATCAGCCACAGCCAGAGACACGATGAAGAAGAATGTGGTGTTCCGAAGTGCCCGGTTCACATATACCACCAGAACCACCAGGATGTTCCCCAGCACCGAGGCCAGGGCGATGGCCGTCTCTATGGAGATGTAGACCACATCCATGGACTCCTGAGGCTGGATACCAGGCGAGGAAGACATGCTTGCCTCAGCTTTTCAGTTACTCACTCAAAGTTGCTTGAAAAAACAGCTGTTCTTAATGTTAGATCAGCTACTCCTTTCGTATTTAACTAAACTATACCAAACTCAAAGGACTTGTCGCTCCAGACTTTTGAGTCATGCTTCCCCAGCATCTTACCCAGAGTGGTCCCAGTGCTCCAGTCTCCAGCATCCTTTCACTCTCTCTCCCTCTATTCTGTAGAGCTATAAACATGGAGGGAGGGACTTTGCTTTCTGCTCCAACCTGCAGTACTTTGGCTCATCTGTGTATGGTTTTGGAGAGGAACTTGATGTAATTACTAGCCCCACGCATTTCATCTATTTATTAGCTAAGTGAACAGTCAAAATGTGCACTCAGCTTACTATATGAGGAAACGTGTGTTGATGAATGAGCCAATGCGCTGCCACAAATGCACCGCAACAAAGGAAATAACCCTCCTCTGATAATATTTAAACATGCAGGATAAAATTGTACTAATATTTTGGCATAAATAAACATGACATAGATAAATAAACATGGCATGAAACTATGGCATGTATGTAAGTTCTAACTTCTATACGTGTTGCATTTATATTGTGTGTCATAAAAAGTTAAATATCTGTTTTTATTTTTTTATCATGAAGTAAACAGGTGTTAGACAACACACATTCTTGAGCTTAAAAAAAGTTAAACTTTGTCATTATTTTAGTCATACTTCTTTATCCAAATCATTTCTCTCTCCAATACATTCTACATTCTTAGTTGCCTTGTTGTACACAGTATCACCCTTTAAATACATTATCGCTGGCTATGTAGATGCTTGCCTTGATTTTACTTCATGTGGTATAAGTACAAGTGTCTATAAGAACATTTAAACATTTGAGGTTGAACTTTAATCACTAAAAACTGCTTAGGTTTAAAAACCTGGCACCAGTGTACACAATCAGTGAGATTGTCTGCAGCCACAGCCAAAGTTCTCTTTAATGTGTCTTTGTTAATACTGATAATGATTGTATTAATTTAAAGGGATACAATTCATGTAAATATGCCAGAATTAGCCAAATGGCTATTTTCCATCTGATTACTCCATCCCTTATTCTAGATTTAAATTTAATATCTAAATTTAAATGTAAAAGAATAAAGTTTCTTGTCTAATATTTTTAAAAACTTTTTGTAAAGTGATTCATTTAGTTTTAATGTAGCCAGGTCTGTCATTGAACAATGACCCAATTTGTGTCCATTTTTACACATGTAACCTTCAGGGTCCTCAGAGGTAAATATCTGCCATTGTACTTGTACTTTTGGCAGTTCACTAGGAGGTTTCCTTGTCATAGTTTTGGTTAAAACACATAATGCAGTGTTATAAAATGGACTATGGATTTCAGCAATATGGGATATGCTGAAAAGAAAGTAAAACTTTACAACAAAAATGTCAGTTTCAGTTATTCTATGGCCCTACTTGTCACAACACACTGGATGCATGTTTGGTGGTAATATTTTGAATAATGATATGTCTGGTTTTGATTTTTTTTAATTTTTTAATGTAATTGTATTGATATGGTAGGTGCCGACTAAACTGTTGAGAAATGCTGCTGGCAGGTTGCTGCTCATAGTGGTTTGTTTTACAAGCTAAGTCACACTTCCTCATATATTGCAGTATATAGGTTGGACTGTGCACCACAGGCTCAGACTATGGTGAAAGTTGGAAGTGGCTTTTTCTGTTGAGCTTCAGTTGTTGCCAATCAGACTGTGAGAGAATGGAGCCAGGTCAGGTGGTGTACACTGTGATGGAGGGTTTGATCGGTCTGATCTGTTGTGTGGGGAACCTGCTGGTGATAGTGGCTCTGTGGTCCAGCGGGAGCCTGCAGCAGGAGCCCACCTACTGCCTACTGCTGTCCCTGTGTGTGGCGGATGCTCTGGTGGGGGCTGTGGCCGTCCCTCTTGCAGTGATGGTGGACGGGCGCGTCACCACCTCCTTCAACTTGTGTCTGTTTATCAGCTGTGTTCTCCTGCTCCTTACACTGGGCTCTGTGCTGTGCCTCACAGCTATAGCAGTGGACAGGTACCTCAGGGTCTACATCCCCATCAGGTAACCTCTGTTTGGTTGCATCTTTTTGGACATTTTTAGTTTAACTATATAGCCTATTAGTACTGGACATAGCGTTTTATCTGGTTGTAGCGTTTACCTAAGACAAAGGCTTGCAGACAAAATTGCTATTGTTAAAATGTTGTTTTTTTACTAGTTAAAGCTCAAAATCATTCTGTCCCATAAAGTAAACTCCTAAAATGCTAGAATTGGTTATCAGTTATCAGTGCATCACTAGATAAAGTTGATAAAATATGTATTGCACCTATATAGACACAGCAGTAAGTATTCAAAGATGATATGACTAAGCATTAACTTTAAATTTGCAATGTTATCAGCTTGGCCTTTGGTTGATATATTTTCTCCAAAATGACTATATATACATATATGTTTTATCTTTTTAAGATACAAAAGAACAGTGACTCAGAGACACTTCTGGTTGGTGGTTGCTGGATGCTGGCTTGTTGCATTCCCTCTCAGCTTCACTCCAATGTTCGGATGGTACAACAAGGAAACCCTGGCCCACTCAAACAACTCCATTATTCTCTGTCAGTTCATTGCGGTCATCCCCATGTCTTATCTTGTTTATTTTAATTTTTTCCTCTGCACACTAATGCCTTTTTTGGTGATGATAATACTGTACTTTAAAATATTTTGGACCATTCGTAGAAACCTGAGAAATAAACCAGGGAATGGAGCTCAAACACAATCCCACATATATATGAAAAAAGAGCGACAACTTGCAGCTTCGCTCTTCCTTGTCTTGCTTTTGTTCGCTGCATGCTGGTTGCCTCTAAACATTGTTAACTGTATTTCTTACTTTGGTGGGATAGAATTGGTGCCTGCAGCAGCTGTATATGTTAGCATTGTGCTCAGTCATGCAAATTCAGCTGTGAATCCCATTGTATATGCTTTTAAAGTACCAAAAATCAGAGCGGCCTATTTGAAACTTTGGAAGAAGTATACATCTTGTGGAGAGGAAAGACAAGGGCCAGAGAACAGCCAGACAACAGATTACAATAGTAATGCAGATATTGTGGAGGCAACGTAAAGACATCTTCCACTTTATATTCACTTGCCTCTTGGATGTATTGTTCATGTTTATCATATGTTAGTTACTTGATTGTCCCTGCTTGGAAATTTGCTTTCACGGTTGAACATCTGTTAACCAAACAGATCAATCAGTCACAACACAACATTGAAACTTCACCTCAATTCAGCATATTTATTTGGATTTTATATTTATTTCTGTGGCATATTTCTGTGTCTCTTTCTGCCTCTGTAGTGTAACCATAATAATACATTATTTCCACTTTTGAATTGCACTGTGTAGTTTCATTTCACCTGTGCGTGAAATGACTCAGTTCAGTTTTATGTTTCCTGTAAAAAGAGTATGTGCTACATTTTAACCGGTAATTGGACAAATATTATGGCATTTCTCATGTTCACCTTGTACTCTGAAATAATAAACTCTGCTCTTTTTAGTGGCACAAAGTTATAATGATAAATATTCAATTACAAAGATATATATATATATA
>JACN01110203.1:0-35397 GCA_000787155.1 Scartelaos histophorus
ATGTTTCATAATGTCTTTCATTAATATCGAATTAAACGGGGGAATTGTTTTTGTTTCCAGTTTAACGAGATTAATCTGCGGGTTAAAAGTGTCACAAAACGTTCCATGTCAGTTTGAGGGTTTGATGCTCGAACACCTGCCGACTTCACTCCAAAGAAAACGAGCTCTGGATTTGGTTTTAATAATTTTTTCAATTTTTATTTTGTTAGTCGGTGGCACACGTAGGATTCCGCAGCGCCGCATTGTCATTTTGGTACTTTAGGCACCACGGTTTCCTAATACAAAAGTGAGCGTTAAGTCGTTTAAAGTGTTCAAATTATAACGTAACGATCCTCGGGCGTTATAGAGTAAAACTATCGCAGACACAAGCGCAATTTGTCTTTTTTAACGATAAAACGGGTCAACAAATCTGACCGTTCGACAGGGATTCTCAAACGTGAACGAAACCTATTAACATTTAGGCATTCATTAGCCGCGATTAAGAGTTATGCGCTCACCTTGGACTCTTCGTACAGAATAGATTAGTGTTAATGGGAGAGCAGAAGAAGACGGGCGAGGAAGAGGAGGAGGAGGAGGTCTGATTTGAAAAGTGATTGACTGTCTGGTTGCAGATGAAAAGGGCACACTGAAGGACGCCTCGCTGGTCCGGATGTTCATCATGATGCATCCGTGGTACATCCCCTCCACAGACCTGGCCAACAAGCTGGTGCTCAAGTATCCTTCTGGAACGAGTGTCGAGTGGGGAAGAGGCACGAGTCCAGGGGAGGACCGAAGGGGAAAAAAGATTAGAGCGAGGCAGAAGTGATGAAGGTTGTCTTGGTAATGTGTAAACACTCGATGCTACGAACGAGCTAAAACGGTTTCACTTTTTTTTTTTTCTTTTTCTTTTTCGCTGGTTTGCGTCAAGTAAACAGATCCGTGCCGTCCAAGTCTGGTAACCTTCACTGCCTTTAGACTTCCTACTTTCGCAATAACACACGCTGCAAAAAGCTTGCAAGAAATAAACACTTAAATCTATCGGAAAATGACTTAAAAGTAGTGAAATTATCTGTTCATGCAGCGAGATCATCGTAAAATAAACTCCCTCTAGAACTAGTAAGTAGAAAATAAATTGGAAAACAAGATGAATATGTGATGTAAGTTTTAAAATCTTGGACAGATCAGAGAAATTTGCAAAATATACGCTGCAAATTTCATAAAACGAACCAAGATTTATTCTCTTAAATCTAGACAAAAATCATATTTATATTGTTTTAAGGGATACACACCAAATGACTGCAAAATATGTAAAATTATTCATCTTATTTCAAGAAATCTATCTTTTTTTTTTCTTATTTAGGTTTTTATATCTATAAACTAGTTAAAATCCACACAAAACAAGCAAAACAAGATGATGTTTAAGATTTTATGCTTTATTTTAGATCACTTAAATACTTAGATTATTGCTTAGAATAAGTGATTTTATCTTATTTTGAGGTTTATGAAGGCCTAGATATATTTTCTTATTTTCTTGGTAAGTAAATTTAACTCACTTCAGTTTGTTTCTGGTGCATTTTTGTATTTTTCTAGTTTTAAGGTATTTTTGCTGGTAAGTAAATTAGATATTTCCGTTTGCTTCTGGTGCATTTTAACTTAAACAAATGTATTTTTCTAGTTTTAAGGTATTTTTGCAGTGTACTAGTAAATAATTTGCAGAAACATCACACTTGGAGGTGCTCTACGTGTATGTCTATGGTGGGATGTTGACAGCAGTTACCATGGTGACACACTGCACACATTATAAATTTTTTTTTTAAGATTGTATGGAAACTCCAGAAATAATACACTATTCATCTCTCTGATCTGGCCAAGATTTTAAAACTTACATCAGGTTATTCATCTTATTTTCAGGTTTATTATCGACTTATTAGTTCTGAGACTGATTCATTCTAATCTAGAGGGAGTTTATTTTAAGAGAACTTGTCAAGTAACATATAATTTCACCACTTTTAAGTCATTTTCTGATAGATTTAAGTGTTTATATTTCAATCTTAGCCAAGTTTTTTTTTCGCAATGTATAAAATGGATTTAAGGAACAGGAATTTGTGATCAATACGAGTTCGTGGTCGTGTTTATGCATTTGACTTTCAACAAAAAGGTGAGAGCGACGAACTGAAAAACCTCCTGGTCGACGCTTGCTGACTTGCGACCGCACTATTACGTGACAGGGACTCGTTGAGCGGCTCAGAATCGGCTCGTCCGTTGCAGCTCCAGCTAAGTCGGCTCTTTGTGGTCAGATTGTGATCAAGTAAAGCTCAGATTAAAGCCTAACAAAGCCTCAGACGGAGCATGCCTACAGTTAGCGCCACACCCCCAGGAAATGTTAATGAGCTCAGAATCAAAATAAAAAACTGGGACACTCTTAGTTTGTGGTGGTTTGTGATATAAAACTGTGAAACAAGCGCGTGATTAAGGAATATAGTTCTGCACTTGGCCCATGTGAGTCAGTATAGTCACGTTTTCTTTGGGTTTTGGTCATTTTTAAGCAGCTTTTTTTGTATTTTATCTAAACGAATGACAATGAATACCTCTTTTTACTGTTGGCAGGGATCAAATTGGTCAAAAATAGGGACATTTCTTGTATAAAACTGGGACAAATCTCTGGTTTTGTTTAAATCTGCTGGGACCAGGAACACAGGACTGGTCACCCTACATCAGATCCATTCAAAATCCCCCGAAACAAAATTTTATAACGTATCCAGGTCCCACTGAATCACTTTGAATGACTAAAAAAAAACGCAGCAATGCCGAGAGAAAATGTATATGTATTGTGAAAAAGGATCGTAGAAGACGGGGGTATGTTTATTCGCTGCGACGACGATTGAAAAAGAAAAGACGTGAAATGCTAAAGAACAGAATCTGTGTATGAGATCTACAGCGTCCTTGACTGGAGGATCAGGTCTAAAGACGAGAGCTGCACTGCCGAGCGCCGAACAAGAATCGTCCACCTTCTCAAGTAAGATTCTCTGCTTTTTCAACGTATTAAATGCTATGTTATTGAATGCAATGTCTAACAAAACCACAGACTGTTTAGAAATGGACGCTCCAAACAGGAAGTGACCGCGGGGGCGCTTCTGGCTCCATCGACTCACTTTACAGTAAAAAAAAAAAAAAATGGCCGCCCTTCTCTCTGCATCTACAAACCTGCTCCGCACGATCTGATTTTGTCCGTATATGAATTCCATTTCCTATTCGGCGACTCGGTTCGAAATTCGCTCCAATAACCGTTAGCCTTGGCGAGCTTCTTTTATTATGGGCGACGTCCATTTCTTTAAACAGTCTATGGACTAAACTTGGTCTTTTGCTATTAACCTGGACTTCCTACTGCCTGCAACGCTTTTTCAAACAATTAATAAAAGTATAAAGTGTTAAAAAATGTATTAGACCTCACCCAGTATAAGGTGTTTCCCTGCTGCCATAATTTAACAGTATTTAAATCTCTTTTTATGTTTCTATGATGGTTAATCCACCAGTATATGCAAGATTTTTCCATCCATCCATTTCTTCTGCTTATCCGGGGTCACAGACTTCCTTCACCCCAGACACTTCCTCCAGCGAGAGATTTTTTGCAAGATTTTAATTTTTTTTAATCAAAACCAGATCTTTAATGCTAAAATAAACTATTGTTGCTTTTCAAGTTTTTTTTTTTTTTTTCCAAAAAATGAGCCCAAAATCTCCAAAGCTGAAACTATTTGAACTTGACTTTGCAAAATGACACAAAAACAATGAAGAATGCAGCTGTTAATTGTGCCAAAGATAAACATATTGACATTTTTGACCATTCCCTTTTCCAATTGGTCGTTTTCTTAATGAATAACACCAAAATCATTAAGTATTTGATATACTCTGCGGGTGGTCCTCTAATAAATTTGTTAAGATCTGTAATATGCATCTTGACTTGGAGATCAAACCAAATATATGACTCCATTCAACACAAACATAAGTTAAAAACATATTTCGTAACATTCTTCATGGACATAGACAAGTTTTATGTCATACTGGAGAATATTATAGATTAAGTTTTGCAAGTTTTGTGCAATAAACAGAACAAAAAAAAAACAACCCCCACATTTTTTATTTTACCCAACAAATGCTCCAAATATTCTTTCAACCACCGTCCATACAAAAAAATAATCATCTCTCACATTCGTATTTCCTTTTATTAGACTGACTTTTGTTCACTCCACTAAACGCAAGAAAAGGTAGAAGACGATTGTGTCCACAGCTCCCCCGGGTTAGAGCGGCAGAGGCAGGGCCACTCGCTCACAGACGCGCTCAGACAATATAGGCGAGGTCTCAAGTGTCTTGCCCGTGGACATAACAACAGTATCTAATCAAACTGTCAGCGTTAGTGTGAGCGGATGAACGGTCTTAACACTGAAGCCCTGCCGCACCAAACAGGGATTTGTGAGAAGAACTAATATAGGATATTTTTGGATATTTTTGGACCCATTTTGATTATTTTCCCTCAAATTATGTAATTATGTTGAATTTAAAACAAACTCCCCCCCAGTCCTTTTTTCTTTTTCTTTTTTACCCACAAAAATACAAGTATAAACTGTATATTCATGTATTTATATAACGCTTTAAGTGTATTTTAGGCAGCAAATTGAGTAAAATAAGATTTCAGTCTGTGCTGGAGACACTAAAGACGCTAAAAACCCGAATAAATCTCTATAATCAATGTTAAAACTATTATCGAATGGAAATAGTCCATATATTGGCGTGATATATATCGGTCGATCTCGAACAAGACCCAGATGAAAGTGTCTAATTCGGTGTCACTTTTGCGTCTCAAATGCACCTGTCTCACCTCACCTGTCCCCCCCCGTCTGCCCCCGTCTGTCCCTGTCTGTTTGTCCCCGGTGGCCGGAGCAGGTATTGGATCTCGGAGTTTCCCGCTGAGTTCAATCTGAACCCGGAGCTGGCCGAGCAGATGAAAGAGTTCAAGGAGCTGCTGAGCACGGAGGGAGAGGAAAGCAACAGCAAACTCATCGACATAGACAGCGTGTGAGTCCAGCTCTCAGAGAAAAAGATCGAATTTCACTTTTTTTCTGACGTACACTGTGCTTCGATTCGCGATTTACGTTTTAAAAGCGCCGTTATTACGCTATTTTCAGATCTACAGTATGTTATAATGCTGTTTCCTCTTCGAAAAACAGACCTGGAGTTGCATTTTGTTTTATTTGCATGTTTAACACACAAATCCTGCATATTTAGGATGCATTTTGTGAATTTAAAACCACCACTTCATGACATCACAAGGGGAAACAGAGGATTTTTAGCTTTGGAGATGCACAAAAACTAAACATTTACCCATGCATGAATGAAACAAAACACAACTTCTGCTCTGTATGTGATGATTTAACAACATTATAATATAGTTTGAAGCTCACAATAATCAATTTTTCGCAATATGAAACGTTTAATAATAGAATTTTGTTCAATCTTCACATTCTAAACACGTCTAGAACAAGCGACAAAAGACTGAAATGTGAACAAATACAGGAATCACGTTTCAGAACCATTTGTACAGCAATTTTTATGCAGAATAACAGCGCATTTTGTCATTCGTAGGAGAATTTAGCATTTTAATAGCTTTTGTGATTCGCTAAATGTGTCTCTTCAGGTTGCGACGTTGTTTTCTTAATTCGTCTTGCAGCCTCACAGCGCTCACATTAACACAGCCTTTTTCCGCTGTTGTATCAGGCACAATAGGAGTTTATGAATACAGAACTTGCAAGATTATTTTCTTAAGAGTCATTTCCTTATTTGCTTAACTACATAAAAAACTTACAAAACGGGTAGTGCCACTGTAAATGCCATAAGCTCTTCACAAACACACATGTATAGACAGAGTTCGTCCTGTTGACTGTGAACTTTACTGACCCATACTGACTTGTTATTTCAAAATAACACTCAAGTATAAGTACAAAGTCGTGGTCCATGAAATGACTCAAAGAAGAGGAAAAAAGTATTTGCAAAAAGTACTACTCAAGTAAGAGAACAACTGTTGGGATGCAGTTTGAGTTAGAATTTAAAGTGAATGTAATTTGATGCACAAAACTGTAAATAATGCACAAAATCTGGCACTACACAGCAAAAAGTAGAGTTTTCTCAGGGTTTATATGAGTCCAATCTGTTCTAGAGACATTTTTGGACATGTTAATTAAGTAACACTGGACCAAAGATTCTGTTTAACCCAACACAAAGGGGTGTTTTATTTTTGCACTTTATTTTAGTTAATTTAAGATGAAATTATGTACAAAAGTGGTTCAAACTGGTGTTGTCTCGTGGGAGTTTGAGGTGGTGGGTGGAAGGTGCCAAATTAACACACTAGTGGAATGAATTCACTTCAACTATATCAACTCAAATTGTTCAAATAGTTCAAATTACACTTTTTGTGTTAAAAACAACTCTGATTTTGTATTTATTTATTTATTTTTTGCTGTGTAGGACAGACCCAACAAACAAATGTTCAAATCATTTGGTATTGACATAAAGCTTTTGTCACTTTAGACTTTCTTACAGTGGGAAGAGGAACCAAAACTTTCACTCTAGTAAGAGTGTGGTTATAAAAATATGACTCAAGCAGAAGTAAAAGTTCTTTGCTAGAAACAAACTGTGCAAAATACAGTTGCTTTAAAAAAGTTACTCAGATAAATACAACTTACAAAATATATTAATACAAAATGTTAAAAAATGTCCCTTGTGGATCAATAAAGTTTGTGCATTAGATGTTTTGGGGTCTTGCAGTACCTTGGAGGTCCCCCAGGAGGCCCCAGACAGAACTATGAGGACCAGTTAGCATAACAAGCTATTAGCATGTGGATAGTAGAAATCCCTCCACTGTCCTGTTATTTTATTGTCCATTATCTAACCAGTTTGTACTTTGGAATTGTAGAAATTTTCACCATTTTCTATATTGGTTTATAGTTATTACAGCCAAGAACATAATTCAGTTTGAAAATCTTTCGTCTTCGCCCCTGTAAGTTCTCGGTGCTGTTCCTTTGCCTCCAGCCCGTCGTACAAGTGGAAGCGTCAGGTGACCCATCGAGTCCCGTCAGTGTCCAAAAAGAGGAAGATGTCTCTGTTGTTTGACCACCTGGACTCCAGCGAGCTGGCAGAGCACCTCACCTTCTTAGAGTACAAGTCCTTCTGCAAAATCCTGGTCAGTACTTTTTCATCTACTACTAATATCACTTATATCTGTTCAGTTCAGCTCACGTGAGAGTCAAACCCAACATTTACAGTTTAAAGTTGGGTTGGAAGATTAATCCCAGTTGATTCGAAAACACGAATTTGATCGGATGCAGCTTGAAAATGGAAAAGGAGACAATTTTTGAAGTGACGTACTGTAATTTCAAAATGGTTCAAACTGGTCTTCTGTTGTGGGAGTTTGAGGTGGTGGGTGGAGGTGCCAAATTAACAGTGGAGATTGAATTCACTTCAACTATATCAACTCAATTAGTTCAAATAACACTTTTTGTGTTAAAAACAACTGAAATATTTACCTTGAAATTTTAATCCTCCAGTTTTTGCTGTGTAGGACAGACTCAACAATGAGAAAGACAAAATCATAATGAAGAAGCTTTGCAATAAACAATCCCAGTTCATTTGAAAACACGAATTTGATCGGATACAGCTATAAAATCGCAAAGAATACAATTTTTGAAGTGACATACTGTAATTTCCATTTTATTCTGCATAAAAACGGCTCTTTCTGTAGTTTAGATCTGTGCATGTTCTGAAATGTGATTCTTGTAGTTTGCCAGTTCATATTCCAGTCTTTTTGTAAATTCTTCTGGGCGTGTTTAAAAGATGAATAATTATTTTATTAAAACATAAATGCTAAGCTACACAGTTCCCATGGTCATGGAAATCCCAGGAAAATCAAGGAAACTGATCATTTTCCAGGCCTGGAAAAGTTATTAAATTTAATTAAATTTTTGGAAAAGTCATAGAATTTTAGTGTCTCTTTCACGCAGCTACAGCGTTCTGTTGAGTTATTGATTAGGGTGATGATTATTTCTGAGCGTGTGCACCGCATAAATGTGACTCATGGCAGGGAAGTTGTCTCTACCGCCCCCTTCTGGCTGTGGTCACTGGGGGAGGGGAGCGTAAAAGGGTTAACATTTAAACATTTCATATTTAGCTCTAAAAGTAAAGCTAAATTCTACACAGATTCATGGAAAATTCACTTTAGGTCATGAAAATTTATGGAAAAGTTTTGAAATTTTGTCCGAACCCTCAATCTTAAGGGCAAATGCTTATCAGAAAAATCGCCAAATCCACCAAACTTGTCCAGCTCTCTCCAAGTGGATGCAGACAAATCAATGGCCTTTTGTGTTTGCGTTTGTTAGGCTGCCCCGGGGCGTCTGTGGCCAGTGAAGCTTAACTCACTGCCACTTTTAATGAGTCGAAAAAGAATTCAAGACACTCTTTTTACTATTACTACTACTCTTCATGTTTGGATCTATATTTCCAGAGCTCGGTAATAACAGTCTGATCCAGTATTGTCCAGTATAGGAGCACTTCATTACCTGAACCGGGGCCAGTGACTCACTCCGGTTGCTTAGCGATGCTGCTGGAAAATCTGCTTTATTCTTGCAGTAATTATTTGTTGCTGGCAGACATTTGGGGTTATTTTGGGAAAGCTGTGATTTAGCCAGATTTTAAGATCATGTAGGCACGTGGTGGTGGTGGTGCTGGGGGGCAGATTCTTCCTCTGAATCAGAATGTTGCAAACTGGAAACAATGGGAATTCTGATTCTTCAAATTTTATATGAAAACCTAATGGAAATATGTCATGAAATCAATAACAGATGATTGATTTTATGAAAGAGGAACTATTGCATCTGCTGTATAGTTGACACTCACTTATTATCAGTGACTCAACCTTTTCAGTTCCAATACCGATACTGATATTTTGACTTTAAATATCTATCTACCAATACCTGATATCAAACAATACCAGAGTAGGGATGGAAAATGACTCGTTTTCATTAAATCACACTCAGCTTATTCATCAAGAGATTCAGTCGTGTTATGTAAATGTCATTTATGCTTCAAAAAACTCCCGAACAGCTTCATATGAATAAAAGTAAAAAATAAACTGAGATATTCAAGGACAAATTCAGTCTGTAAATATTTTTGTTACATCCAATTACAAGCCCAACCAGGATACGTATCTGCTGAGCCCAAATGCAACTGAAACCTGATTAAGGAAATGTTTCCAGTATCAGCAGATATTTGATACCAGCGTCTGAATTGGTGCATCCCTGTAATTTAGATTTAAACTGCAATATTGATTTATAACAACTTCATCCGCTGACTTCTAGATTAGACAATTGTGATGCCCGATGGGAGCTGACATCATGCTCATGGACACATTTTTAATACAGCACTTTTCCAATCACCTGTTCACACACAGATTCATACACCAATGTGGGTGAAGTGTCTTGCCCACACACACAACGGCAGCATTCATATGTGGGGGAAGGAATCACATCAGCCAACCCAACCAATGATATTTATGTTGAGATTTGATCCATCAACCTTTGGATCGGTGGTGAAACGCTCAACCGACCGACTGACCTACTGTCGCCCGACGCAATGAAGAGTCAGAACCTCAGATCCACAGCTGCAGATCAGGCTTAAACTTTATTTGTACAAAAATGCTACGCGACGCTGATGAATCCTGCATGTCAACGGTGGAGATTAAAGTAAAAAAATTAGAGACCAAACTTGTTGATCTGCAATATGTCATAATAAGAGATTCAAACAGACTTGGGCATTGAACAGCTCCTGGGCCACTTGGGTTGAGTCTGGTCACCTGCTTAAGATCATCTGGAGTTACTTAAAAAACAATTTTCTGAATTTTACCTCATGCACGGATTAAAGCGAGTCTGGTCACCTGTTTAAGATCATCTGGAGTTACTTAATAAACTATTTTTGGAATTTTACCTCATGCACGGATTAAAGCTACATTGCTTTCATTTTAGAGATGTTTTTTATGGCATTTTTTGTAAAGTAATTTCATTTTTTTTATTGCTTAGTCATAACAAACTCTTACCAGTCTGACCATCGTGTCAAAACAATGATACGTGCCGTAATTTCCGGACTATAAGCCGCTACGTTTTTCTTGCACTTTGAACCCTGTGGCTTACAACGTGGTGCGGCTTATATATGGACGGATTATTTATTTAGCAACACAACGGAGCGCGTGCAAGTCCGGAAAACGCTGCTGTCTGTGCGGTGAACACATGGATCTAGGGTTAAATGAAGTTACAGCGTTAGCGAGCGATGCTGAACACGAACACGAACACTTTCAGAGGCGATAAAAGCAGATGGAGTGAACTTGAAAACGTTTTTGAAGATGTGGCTTATATTAAGGTGCAGCTTATATATGTACAAATCTGAAATGTAGTCGAAATTTTGTTGATGCGGCTTATATTCAGGTGCGCTTTATAATCCGGAAATTACGGTACTGTTTCTCATGTGGCCTCATGGGGAAAAAAAAATTAAAAATTGCCCATCCCTGGATTAAAAATAGCTCAAACATGCACAAATCACTCCAAATACAACTTTTAACATATTTAAAGGCTCTAAAAACAACAATTTTGCATAACAGTTCTGCTTTAAGTTGTTGTTAGTCGGTCAATTATGTATTTTTTCCCTGTAAAACGTGTGTCCTGACGGCTTTTACCTCCAGTTCCAGGACTACCACAGCTTCGTGATGCACGGCTGCACGGTGGACAACCCCATCCTGGAGCGCTTCATCACCCTCTTCAACAGCGTCTCCCAGTGGATCCAGCTCATGGTGCTGAGCAAACCCACGGCCCAGCAGAGAGCCCTGGTCATCAGCCACTTCATCCGGGTGGCCCAGGTCTGTACTGACATAATGAACCTACGGCAGCGCTCGCAATGTACCACAGACTTTAAAATAGAAACTGATTTATGGACAAAATAGTGAAATCAAAACCCAATAAAAGCATCTAGAACACAGCGGCTGCAGCGGGTGAGCTTTGAACCTTTATTTGATCTTTTGGCAGGCAGTGCGTGATTGGAATTTTTATCAGGATATTTAGTCCACCGGGGTGTTTTTAGTAGTTAATCCTCTTGTCAGTAAAAGCCTGTGGTTTGGAGCAGCGTTCACACCTCAGGAGGAAGGCATTTGGACTGTTTTTGTGTTAAATGTTCAGGGAGTTCATTTAGGAAAGTATTTTTTTTTATTATTTTAGTAAGACAAAACAGTCAAATAGAAATCTGAGGGTTGGGGAGGGGGATAAAATAAACTGCTCGAATTCGATGTGGATGTTTTGGAGAAATTTGAACGCGCTTGTCACTTAAACTACTGCTAGAACAAGTGGTGTATGGGTTTAAACTTTAGCTTTATAAATGTTACACAATATGGCATTAACTCTGTCTCCAGGAAGAGGTAGAGAAGTAAGAGGCGGAACTTGTCCAAGGTCCAGAAGTATTTAAATGCATCTTTATCTTGTTCACAATGACATTTTTCCTGTTAAATCTCAAACATTAAAAGATAAAAGGCATCACTGAAGTTTAGCAGTTTCGTCATTATTAATATCCACGTTTTAAAAGTTGAATCGAGGATTTTCCAAGGAACAAATAGCACAGCGACTGTTTTCAACCCTCCTCTACTGCCTCCTCCTTACACCAGAATGGCTATTGATTATTTGAGATTTGCATTTACGTTTTTAATGAAGTAGTTGAACTTGAACTTACAAAACCTTCGCAGCAGGTTTGCTCATTATTTTAAGTTTTAAGATTCAACTCGCAATTTTTAGTTTGAAGAGTGGACTTTTAAATTGAAGTTTTTAAGCCCAAGTGAAGAATTCTGCAAATGCTTTAATAACTTAGCCTTTTATAAAGTTTCCGAAACAGATTTTAAACACAATTATTCAGTAGTTCTTGTGGTTATTAGATACCAAATGTCTGATTAGCGCTTAGCAAACTTTTACATTTTATTTGTATAGTTTACAGGCAAAATGAATAAGAAGTTTAGTTCCAGATTCCAGCTCCATTAGCAGCATCATGAACAATGGGAAAGTAATGTTGCCTTTTATTGTCAAAGAAGCCGCGAATGGAAATAACAACGATACAAAAGACAGTTCACCCTCACGCTGATCCTCGTGTTCGTGTGCTGATGATTTATCGATCGTCGGGGTTGGAGACTTCACCTTCTGTCGCTGCTCCACATGGGTCCCCTGGGTGGGCCCATGACAGAGCCAAGAAACCTCCGGTCCAGAGATCGTACGTCTTTGTATCTGTAGCGTTCGGTGCAGCGATGCCGTCACATGGTGTTTTCCCTGAGTATTGGTGCGTTCAAAACCTCAGGAGAATCCATATTGTGCTTTTCTCGCTTGTATTCGGTCAAACTTTGGCGAGGCCCGTCACGATAATCACTATATAGACTTATTTTTCAATATATGATAGATGGAACAATATATTTTTATTTAATGATTTATTTATAAGTCGCCCTTTTTTGCATAGTTTGTCCAGGGGTGCGACTTATACTCCAGAGCGACTAATATATAAAATTATTCACACGTTATTATATCAGTTTTTTTGTTATTTTTAATGGATTTAGTGATTTGGAGTAATATTGATGCTTTGGTAAACGTGTTAGCATGTTCTTTATGGTATAGTGATCTGAATAATTGTTAGTTTGCTACGTTAACACACCAGACACTTGTGACAGTTCGTTGTCTGTGCGTCGTGCAGCTGAATGTGTTACGTTAGCATACGTACACCTATTCACGCTGTTATTCTTTAATCTGTTATTTTAAATTTAATTTCAAGATGAAATGTCTGTTCTTGGTATCAAATAAATCCCCCCTTATACTCCAGTGCGACATATATATGATTTTTCTTCTTTATTATGAATTTTTTTGCTGGTGCGACTTATTCTCCGGAGCGACCTATACTCCAGAAAATATGGTACTTATTTATTTATTGCCATTACATTTTGTTGGGATCAGTTTAAAGATGCATTGTGCAACTTTCTCATGGAGATGCTATTGCTTTGTCTGCTTATAGAACAATAAATAATACATTTTTATTAAACAAGATTTACAAAGTGCTGTACAAGCCACAAATAACAATAAAAATAGCAAACAAAATCAGACAATTAAGCTAACAATTCAATTAATTACACTAAATAAGTTAATAAAATGGAATTAAAATGAATAAGAAATAAAATCTAGCTAAAACCAGCTAAAGGAAGTTTTAGTTTTAAGATTTAAAAGATGATACTGATGGCGCAACCAGGTCGAGTTACTGGTCAGATCTGTGGAGAGGCACAGTTTTTCTTGGTATTTTTGAGCAATAAAATCACCTGCGACTGAATAAATGCAATGCAGATCCGTTTAATGTCGCACTGCGGGACATTTGAAGCAGAGCGACGGCATTTCTATAAAAAATAAAAAAAAGAGGACAACAAACAGTCTGAGCGTTAAGATAAATACACGTTTCGACCATCGTCATTACTGGAATTAACTGAAGGAGCGGGAGGAAATCCTATAAACCGGGCGCCTTTCACGGATCAGTCGAATAAACATTTCTTTAAGAATCGTCCTCCGCCCCAATGAGTCACATGCACGTCTACACTACATTTACATTTAATTTACTTATACATTTTCCTTATTTATGTATTTATTTTTTCGTTTTGCTCGTTCTTGCGGCAGTAACAAGTGTTTTATGGTCCTCGGAGAAGCAGCTGTAGCTAAATCACGGGAGAATTAATGAGCAATAAAACATATTTACCGCTTTTAATTTATATAATATACCAATATGTTTACTGGGGCTTCGTATTTATCATAGGAACATTTTCTTTGAACTGCTGAGAGTTGAAAAAGTAGCGTATATAGTTAACTACAGGTTAATTCTGCTATTTATTTGTTGCAGTTCGGGCCTTTTAATGACTGATTATTTAAAAAAACGGTGCACTGGAATTATCTCGCTTTATTGTTCTCGCATCAGTGGCATAAAGTCGCAGTTTTTCTCTCTCAAAATAAGTCATGGTTTGAAATAAAGGTGAGGGAAGTGTGTTTTTGTGAATGGGAAACGTTTCTCAACTGGATTCAGCAAAGGTTTCATTTCTACGTTGTGAAACTGAGCATGAAGTGTTCGGTTTGACTGTGTCCTGCTCGTTTCAACACTTCCATTATGTTAATTCTTAGTAAGTTTATTTTTCGTTGGTCAGTTAACATGATCATTAATCATATTACAGTGATTTAACACAGAAATGAAGTGTAAAACTAAAGTTATTCTACAGAGTGAAGAGGTTTAGACTGAAGTTTTAACACTTATTTTGCCTATTACCCTGTTTGCATAGAAAACAGGACACAAAATGGCAGAAAAATGTACAGAAAAAAAATCATTTAAGAGCGCAGGAAAGAATACGTGCTTAATTCTTTTGGTAAATAAATACAAATATATAGATATGTTGGCACTTCTGGTTAACAGATAATATGATCAATATGATGTTAAGGTGGTTATGTAAAATTTGCACCAATAAGTCAAGACATCTCCTTTTCTTTTGGTGATTTAATATTTGTAGTTTGTATTTGACTGATTTAGTGTTGGCAGCTCTAAATGCAAATCTAACAAATGGATAAAATAAATAAATAATAATAATAATAATCTACAGTGTTTTGACTTCCACAAACATGTAAGAAAAGTAGATTAGTCAAATTTTGTGCAGTTTCTTTTTTGCATGAATGTGTTTAAACAAGGATTTATGTCTTTGGTTTTCTCCTGTGGTTGACCCAGTCAAAATGTTAAAACTTCTATCAGGTTCTTCATCTTGTTTTCAGATTTATTATCGACTTACGAGTTCTGAAGCTGCTTAATTAGCCTAGAGGGAGTTTATTTTAAGAGAACGTGTCAAGTAAAATAAAGTGTCCACGCAGCAAGATCATTTTACTACTTTAAAGTCATTGTCTGATGGGTTTAAGTGTTTATATCTTAATCTTTTTTGCAGTGTTGGTAAAGGGTAAAAAGCATCGAATAACTTGAAAACTGCCGCTTCATGACATCACAAAATGTCACAAAAAATGTTGTTTCTATTCAATTCTATTCAAATATTCACAATACCATGTGCATAAATCTATGTTTGACATTTATATGAAGCATTTTTAGTGTTTTTTATGCACATGAATTGGCTACGAACTTAAAAATGTCATGTGGGGCGACCGAGAATAACCTTAAAATAGTTTTATTTTCTAAAACATGTTGGGATGTGAATCATATGAACATGAGATTGAGATTTGAAAAAATGGACACGGACAATATTTGTTTGAATATTATGGGGGAAATATCGATTCAAGAAAGATGAAATTTCACGTGGGACTAAAAACACTTGAGAAAATATGAGAAAAAAGAAAGAAAATAAATGTGATTAGATTTAGAGTCATTTTAAAGAAGTTTAAAAATGGTGAGTTAAAGGCGGACGGTCGCACCACATGAACATTTTAACACTTTAAGCACAAAAAACAGGCAGAAGAACAGAAAAAAAATATTTAATTCCATGGAGGTCAGAGGTTCTACAGGGAATTATTATGAAATTTGAACCTTTTTAACTGAAGAAATTGCGATTGGACTAATTGGACGAATAAACCAGGGTTAATCAAACGTGTGAATGAAACAAAACACAACTTCAGCTGTGTTTTTGAGGAGGTAACAACATTCTAACACTGTTTAAAGCTCACAAGAGGCAATATTAAAGCTTTAATCAAGCCCAAATCTCTCTGTATTCTGTTTGATTGGCCTTTTAATCCACTATAACAGCGTCCCTCCCCTTCGCTCTAACCCCGGTGAACTTGCCCCCATCTCCTGTGCAGTGTTCGTGCCGGGCCTGAGACGAGCCTGTTGTGATTGGGTTGTGTTGCCGACAGCACAGAGGCCACGGCGACACACTTGACATTTCCCGGCTCGTCCCTCGGGGAGCGCCGTGCCTCACTCGCCTCAGCCTCCCGCTAACAGGCCTCTGACTTTTACCACTTTAACTCCTTCACGTTCGACTCAGGGGAAGTCGTCAGCTGCTCGTCTGCGGAAAAACTCCCCGAAATGTGTTGATTTTAAAGCTTCTGTGGTTTCTGTTTCTGTTTCATTCACACATGTTTGACACGCATTAAATTGAAAAACGCTTTTGCTCCGCTGTGTTTTTAAAGTCCATGCACCATTTCAGGCCTGGAATTGCCCGTCTCTATCAAGCTAAAAGTAAAAAGTAGCTGCTAACTTGAAAATTACAGCAAAATCACAAGGTGGATTTATGAAACACGACTCCAAGAATGTTTTTGATGAGTTTTAATATGGGTTAAATGTTCAGTTATGTGCCGACTGAATTAAAGGAAAAGTAGACAAATGGCGATACATAAATGGAAATGTATCTACACTGCAAATGTCTCTGATCTGGCCAAGATTTTAAAACTTCTATCAGGTTATTTGTCTTGTTTTCAGGTTTTTTATTGACTTACTTGTTCTGAGCCGGCTTCATTCTAGTCTATAGGTAGTTTATTTAAAATAAATGTAGAATCTGTAAAGCTAGTTTAGGGTTCACCACCTGCTTGTCTCTCAAATGTTCCACATTATAGCATTAAAGGACGTTGTTTCCCACAGAAACCTGGTTCCAGAGGGCGTGGGCGACAAAAGTGTGTTTTGTGTTTCAGGGGTAACTGTTATCAAGATGGCCGCCCGGACTATAAAGCACCGCAGGAAACACTGAAGGGCCTGTGTCTGATTTTATGATCTGAGAAAGAGAAAATAATGCCAAATGTTGCATTATTGGGACAGTAAACTCCACTCTGGCCTCTGACAGTTGTAAAACAAGTATTTATGGTTTTAGGAATCCACTGCCAAAGTGAGGGATATGTTTGGGCTGCAGTGAACTGTTAAAAACAAAATGCTCTTTTTTAAAGCAGCTTCTACATCTACTGCACTGCTGGTACATACACAGCTTAACAAATGAACACATGAAAACAAGAAAACATAAATGACTTCATAGTTTATCAAAAACTTGTTTCAAATGACCAGTGTCATTGTTCTTCATTAAGAAAATGACAAACTGGAATAAGACAATAGTCCTTGTTGACGAATAATGACCAAACATATTTAGTTTGAGCATCTTTGGAGCAGATCACAGCTTCATTCTTCATTGTTTTTATGTTGTTTTGCAAAGTCTCTTTTGTTATTGAGTCCAAATAGTTTCATCTGTTCCCAGAGACTTTGGATGAGACTTTGGTGTCATTTTTGGAAAACATTAAACTTGAAAATGTGTGGATAGCAACTATAGTTCTATTTTAGCATAAAATTTGTGGTTTTGATAAAAAGACCTTGTCTATACTGGAGGATTCACCATTATAGAAACATAAACATATATGTTGATAGACAGAAACACTGTTTAATTATGGCGGCAGTGAAACACCTCATTCGGGTGCAGGTTTAATACATTTGTTAAGCTCTGGGAGCCCATAAGTCCAGCTGCATGTCCATAGGCGACGTGCCCTTTGGTGCATATTGATCGTGGAGGCTGTTTGTTGTGTCCAATGATGTGGCGGCTGCACTCCCACACAGCTGCAGGCCCATTGATTTAAACAGGGCGACTCCACACAGGAGAAGGCCACACGGGGCCCCGCGGAGCCCATTCACAAAGTATTACCAGGCTCATATAAGGTGATACACTTGTGCTTGTTACATTCAGATCTCTCTCTGGAAACTTTGGTTATTAGACTCATGCTTCATTTCCTGAGTCCTTCTCTTTCTGGGTAAATATAAAATAGGAGCATAGTGTGTGTGGCGGCAACAGAGAAAAGACACAGACAGACCAGAGTTTAAATGCCTCTTACCAAAACACAGTTAAAATCACTATATTTTAAATTCTGGCAAAAAATTCAAACTCGTTTTCTAAATTTGGCCGTTTTTTAGGTTGAAAATTTGACTTCTTGGTTGGACTACACTAGAGAATTCGTACAGTTACCAAATGTGAATGGAAATTATTATATGACAAATATAAATATAAGAAAACATTTTTATTTTGTTGAGTTTGTGGTTAAAGTATTAGAAAAAATGCATTTCTTCAAGTTGTGCCAAACTTTCCTGTAATTTTCAACAGATTTTTTCAACTTTCCTTAACAAATTGCTTCTCGATTTGTGTAAAACTATAATTTACACTTATAGCGAGATTTTAACATAATTTCTAATATATTTACATTTCCCGATTCAGTTTCCAATTTTGGCCTCACTGTTTTGCATTTATTTGTTTTCATATTTTGCTTCTGCTTTTTTGGAACCGTAAACTCAGCATGACCCTTTTATGTCTGATCCAAATATAAACACACGGCAGAAAATCTCACCAGATGATTTTTCTGATGTGTGCGGCAATTTTGTCTCATGAGATTTTGTGCCATCCATATTTCGTGGGCTTTTAATGCGAATCAGAGTCCAGCTGCTGACCCAAGTGCACCTCCCTCGTGTGAAAGCTCTTTTACGTGGACTTATCTAGCGCTAGTGTAAAAATCACCTTTAATATCAAGTCTAATGGAAGAAAGAGCTGTTCAAAAAGCGAGTGCAGGGGTCTCCAACCTTTTTCCTCTGTTGAGCTACTCGAGGGATAGATTGTGTCACAGTGTGGTGCATAAACACTGACTTACGCCCAACAACCCCGTGAGACGAGTTCTGGCCCGGTTTTGGTGCTGATGAAAGTAGTTCCGGCAAGTTGGCTGGAGTCACGAAAATAAAGCGTTTTTCCTTCTCAAAGCAAAATGTGCTTAAAAGAGTGATGCATTTGCATTTTCGAACAGTTTTGTGATGCAGATGTATCACTCTTCTGAACACATATTGTTTTGAGAAGAAAAACGCTTTATTTTCCCGTCCCCAGCCAACTTACCGTAACTACTTTCGACCGCACCAAAACCGGGCGAGAACTCGTGTCACGGGGCTGTCGGGGGTAAGTTGGTGTTTATGCTCCACACTGTGACGAGGACGACGTACAGATTCATGTCAAAAACCCCAAACTATCCCTTTAATCAGTTTTATTCTCTATTCACACTTCCTGGACGAGGTTTGACAAAATGTAGATGATAACTTCCTGTGTAGTTAGCGACGTTGGGCATGTGATAAAACCGTGGAGCAGCAGCGTTTTCACAACCTGCCAAAGCTGCTTGGAACTGTTGATCTGCCGAATATAACGGCAAGTTCGACAAATTATAATATGGAAACTTTAACAGAAACGTGTGTGTTTTTGTGTCGAGCAGAAACTTCTCCAGCTGCAGAACTTCAACACCCTGATGGCCGTGGTGGGCGGCCTGAGTAACAGCTCCATCTCCAGGCTCAAAGACACTCAGGCTCACGTCAGCGCCGAGACCAACAAGGTGAGAAGAAGGGAGCTGAGGAAAAGTAAATGATAAACTGAATGTGACTTTAAGACCAAGACTACTTTAAACTGAGCTGTTTTTATGGTAATTTTCCAGCTGTAAAACACACATTAAATATTTAGGTGCATTTCCTTTATTCCTTCACTACTAATTTGCACTTCTAACCCTAACATCTGTCATCAGAACGTTCAAAATTCTGTAATAGTGAATGCAAAATGAAGCAAACATCATATATTTACAGTGATTAACTGACGAGCAGATCTAAATGCTAATGATTTTATGACATTATAACAAAAAATAAACAACAATTTTGAATTTTCAAGGTACAAATCGTATTTACTCTGCTTCTCTGTTAAAAAGAATAGAAAAAAATAGTTTTTGAACCCTAAAATAGCTCCACAAAAAGTATAATTTATGATGAAATGTGTAATATATCTGTAGATGAAGTGAAAAACTCAACATTTCCATAAGGATTTGTCCAGTAAAATCTTAAAATGTAGATTTTTTTTTTTCGTAAAAATACTCAGTGTGGATCATAAACTCTTGTCAAATAAACAAATAATGTAAAACACAATTATAAGTGTTTTTAAACTGGGCTCTGAATCCTTCACATGGAGCTGAGAGGTTTTCTTTATCCAAATTCTCCTTGATTTTTCATCATTTGTAATATTCTGAAATTAATTTTAATTTTCCCATGAAAGTTGCATTATTTTCAATATTTTTCAAAGAGTCTATACATACTCGCAGAACTAATATATATTTTATATTGACATTTTTCTGTGTAACACATCCAGGCCTCATTCAATCTTTAAAATACCAGTTTTATTTATAAAACTAATAATAATAAGGAGGAAAAGGTTAATTACAGCCCATCTGAAGGAATTAGGCTTTGCTGGAGACACATTTTCACATCATGTATTTTCTCATGGACGCTGTTTACCAAAGTTAATCAGCTGAACTGAAAAGGCCAATGACTTCACGCTAAACCATAGTCAGTTTTGTTTACAGTCACAGCGCTATGTCGGGGTCTTGATGCTAACACGTGGCACTGATCTGTGTACATTCCACTGACAAACACAGTGCAACAGCTCGTATATCAGCTGCGAAGTTATGTAAACTCGCCTATACGGTTAAACTTTATTGGTTTTTTACAAGGAGTACTGTACTTTTAAGTATCTAGCAGGAGACTTGGGGTGGACATTAATATTTAGCCATTAACACTTTAATAACACCACTTTTTATACTACTACATACTAGATTTTCACGCCACTTTTATGTAGTATTCAAAGTAATTGCATTAGTAACTAGTTAGTAGTTATTAGTATGAGTGGCTGAGGTTAGCACTAGCGCCTCACAAGAAGGTTCTGGGTTCGATTCCGTGTGTCTGTGGGGGTTAGGGTTAGGCACTCCGGTTTCCCCCATAAACCCCCCAAAAAAACATGCACCTTAGGAAAAAACTATCCAGCTAAAGTCCTGACCAATAGCAACAAGGTCATGGAGATGAAAAAAAATGCGTTAATGGGTGATAACTAATTACAAGATAAAATAATGATTAAATTACAAAAACATATAATAATAATTTAGGTTTTCTTTGTTTCTCCTCCACCGAGCTCAAAAGCACAAAAACACACTGTTATGTTTAGTGTATTTGACAATCTTATGTTTTTTGGCTGGTAAATTACCCCTCACATCCAGTGGTCGCTTCAGTTCACTCTTTTGGTGCTGATAGTAGAAGAAGAACGTTAGACAGGAAGTTGTTGTTCACTTCAAAATGGCCGCTCTTCTGTTCTGGTGTTTCTCTTTTAAGCATCATCTGTGAGTATTTCATAGTAAAACATAATTATACACCTGTAATACTGCTTTTTATGATTTAAATATATTACTTAGAATGTTTTTGTGTGCTTTTGCTAACAATGCTAACAACTTGAATTCACTGACTTTAACTTTCTTGTTGGTGGCATTTATAATTTAGCGCTTTATTATAATCTAGCACTATTATTAGCCGTTCCTGTATGTGTTTATTGTTGAAGTTTCACAAAAAAAAGTTGGAACTAGTAAATTTCACCTTCTTCTGAGTTCATGTTTAGCTGTTTGGATAGCTAGCGTAGCATAGTGAGGCCATGTACACACTTACAACAACAGTGGGCAAACAGCCGCCCCCTTTACACACCAGACTACGACCAATATCGCATTTTACTTTTGACTTGGCCTTCTGGCGGCTGCTACATTTGGGCACCTTTTTCCCCCTTGTGTAGCATTTTTCCCAGTTTTATTTCTTTCAAGTTATTCCTATTTTTGAATGTTTAAATTTCCTTTTTGTTTGCACCTTAATTTCCGCCTAGGAGCCTTTAAATAGCGCCAGTCCGACGTGCTCATGCCTCTTTCCGCCTCCTGCTGGCTCTTATGCAGCCCTGTTAGCTTTGTGTTAGCTTAGCCTTATTTTTTGTTTTCCCTGGTGAGTCCGGACGTCCTGTTTTCATTTGTTATTTTATGTAGGGACAGTTTGTGGGTTGTGTTTGTTTAAAACAGGGAGACTGGTCCGTTATTTTACGTTAGCCGGCACAGCGGGGTCTTTTTTCTGTTGTTACTTTGTTTTTTTGGGCACAGGTTAAGGGTTTTGTTTCCAGACATACAAACTAAGTAAAATAAAAAAAAATATTTATCCTTAACTTTGTTTTCTGAGTTCTTTCCTAAATATGTTTTGATCTATTTTGGGTCATAACATATTTACGTCCGGGATCTGAACCCAAGATCTTTTGCACCTAAGTGAGAATCATACCCCTAGAAACGGAGCAATAAAATCTCCATACGCAAGTGGTATTTTTAAATCTCAGTCAATAGCTCGCTAACTTTGACTTTTCAGAGCTACTAAACTAAAACAAGTATTTTTTTTCTCCAGATTTTCAACAGTCTAATCGAGCTCGTCACCTCTTGCGGAAACTACAGCCAGTACCGCAAGCGTTTTTCCGAATGCTCCGGGTTCCGTTTTCCGATCCTGGGAGTCCACCTGAAGGACCTGATCGCCGTGCACGTAGCGCTGCCTGACTGGACGGACAAAGAGAAGACGCGAGTGAACTTAGCCAAAACGCAGCAGCTGTACGCCATCCTACAAGAGCTAGCGCTGATCCAAAACTCGCCGCCCAACATAGACGCTAACACGGACTTGCTAAATCTGCTCACGGTAAGTGGAGTATTCCGAGGTATAAAGAGTTACTCGGACATGTGTGAATGAAACAAAACACAACTCTAAGTCTGTTTTTGATGAGGAAACGGCATTCTAACAGGCTAAAAGAGTGAATTTTTACACAATTTAAGAAATGTAAAAGCCAATATAATGCACACTATGTATTTAAAACGTATTTGGCCACGAGAAAACCAATGCTTACTCCCACTGTACTGGTAAATTAATTCTCAACTTGAGTACAAAAGGAAAAAGTTGGAAATATGTTGGTTTGCAGATGGGAGCTCTTGAACGCCATTTGTGAAGTATCTGAGAGGACGTGGAGTGGAGCTGGAGGGCGACGCTGGTAGAACAGATTTTGTTATTTGTTGGACTCTTGGTCGAAAACACCAGAATGCCCAGCTGGGATCGAGGAAAACTCAAAACTATGATCAGATAGAGCGAAGATGAGATCAATAGACCCAAGTTTAGAGGTTGTGTTAGTGGGATATAACATTTTAGGATCCCTGTAGCTGGAGAGGCTCGAAGTCCATAGTGGAATTCGCTGTTTATTTGAAGGTTCAATCCAATCCAATCCACTTTATTTCTATAGCACATTTCATAAACAAAGTTTCCAAAGTGCTGCACAAATGCATACTAAAAGCAACAATAATAATATAATAAAATAAATACTCATTAAACACAGATTAAAACATATTAGTCCTAAAACAATAAACCAGTAAAATCAAATAAGATTTAAGGATAAGGTTTATGGTTAATATCTCTGTATTGGTCCATCCACATGGAACAAAAATTGGCAGGAAGTTCAATATCTTCTCTATCGGCATAAATAAACAAAAGTAAAATATTTTTTCACTGTATAACTTCACAAAGCGGTGCCATAATTCAACCCTAAATTGGCGAAAGTCGTGTTTGTAGAGCGTTGAGTTTGAAGAAAAGTTTAAACCATCTAAAATTAAAACATGATTAAATTCTAGACTTAATTCTTCTACGTAATTGCATAATAGTTTAGAATCAGTTGGGACAATTGCAAACTTAGCACGAACGAACATGAACACGTATATGCGGTGTAATATTCCTCAACAGCCTTTTATTTTACATGTTTTGAAGGTTAAGAGATGGAAAATTGAGTCCCAGTCTCCACATTTATTTACACGGATAAAGCCCTGTGAAATCACACTATTTCAGTAACACCTTCGGCACGTCTTGATGAGAAAACGGTCGGTGTGGTGCTTATGCTCGGCAGTAAGTTATCGTGTAAAAAATGCGGTTTGTTTTTGTCGGAGGTGTGAAGGCGTGGGCGCCGGGAAGCCACGCGAACATTTTAACTGCAACGAGCGACCGAGCTGTAATGTAAAATTTACTGGAGAGATCGAGAGCTTGGACACGATCAAATTTCTCTCAGCAGAGTTTAGACATTGGTGCAGGTTAAAGGTTCTATATTTGTTTTCGTTTCATTCACACATGTTTGAATATCTCTTTATTTTTATTCTCTCTTCATCTCCTGAACTTAAAATGCTCTGCTTCACCTTGTCCTTTTAGCTTTTCTTCAGTGGAGATTGGCAATTCCAGTTGTGAAATAAATTACCGTAATTTCCGAACTAAAGCCGCCACTTTTTTCTCGCACTTTGAACCCTGCGGCTTATATCACGATGCGGCGAATGTATGGACGGATTATCAGGGTGTTTTCTGCGTGAGAGAAGAGCTCAGCCTAACTATGACGGATTTGTGTGTTAAACTTGTGTTGATAATAAGTTCTCAGATACCAAATTCTAGATTAAAATGGTTTAAATTCTGTTAAATTCAAGATAAACATCCTTAAAACATGTTTAGGATTAGTCTGAATGTCCTAATAATAAATTCAAAGATGCTAAATTCTAGATATTTGTTCTTAAATCAGTCTGACGTGATAGTCGTTTGTAGTTCGGCCACAGGTACAATGTTGCAGGGAAAAAAACTACGGTAAATGGATTAAATTTAAGATTTTCTGACTAGTTGAGTCATGGAAGAAACATATGTGACAGTTTTTAAGCTTATACAGCCAATTGAGATTAACTAAGTAGAGAATAAATCTGAAAACAAGATATTTCAGAGCTGTTTTTAACTCAAAAAGTGTCATTTTAACTATTTGAATGTTAAATGGGAGTGCAAGTTGGGGTTGTTGAGCTGATATGGTTGAAGTTAATTTGGCACCTCCCACCAGAAAAGACCAGTTTGAACCAGTTTTGTACATAATTTCATCTTAAATTAACTAAAATAAAGTGTAAAAATAAAGCACCTCTGTGTGTTTAGCTAAATCAGAATAACTCTACAAAGTGTTATCCATTTACTCCCAAAACATTAAATCAGAAACTCTACAAAGTGTTATCCATTTACTCCCAAAACATTAATATAACTTTTGATTTTGGGGTTAAACGGGAACTTTGGTCCAAAAATGTTAAATTAACTCTAGAACGGATTGGACTCATATTAACCCTGAGAAAATGTTAAAACTGAGTCAGTTTTAACACTCAACTTTTTGCTGTGTACGTTTAATGCCCTACTGTGGAACATTTCAGGCCAAGAAATAACATCTCCGCAGAAACAAGTAAAATTTATAGTTTAAAGTATGTTTGGGGCTGATTTTGTGATTATAGGAAAAGGTATAAACATCAAGTTATTAGCTAGATCCCATTTCTGATCAGTGCATAGTGTTGTTGTGTCCTTGGGCAAGACATTTCACCCACCTCGCCTGTGCAGGAACGTGCAGATGCCACAGATAAGCACGTCCCTCAGAAAAATGTACTTAAAAGTGAAATTAACTGTCGTAATAATCGTGGAGTTTGTTTTTTAGCGCTAAAAATACGTGACATTTCAGGTAAGATTAGATCCGAAAAAACGCAGTCGATAATTCAATCCTGCGGCATGTGTCCGTCTGCGATAGTGGCATTCCTTTGTCATGTGCGCCGGGAAGGGGTCAATAGCTAATTATCTCGGGTTCGTCGGTTCGTTCGACGGGGAAGTGGGCCAGCGTAAGTCAGCTCCACCACCACCTGTTTTTCCAATGCGCCGAGGACTCCGAAACAAACTCCCCCCCGCGCCCAAAGTCGATAAAAGTCAGGAAACGCAATTAGCCCGAGACAATAGCGGAGGAAGTCTATTGAGTCTGCTAAAACTGTATATGTTTATGAGCTATGAACTGCACGAGGTTCTTGTTTTAGTTGCGCAGTTCATGTTTAAAATACATTATGTTATAGCGCTGCATGTTCTTATCTGGCATTATAATGTTGTTTCCTCATCACAAACATTTCCGGAGTTGTGTTTTGTTTCATTACACTGTGCTTTTTTCTTTTTCGTAAAGTCAAGTGGCAATACAGGAAGTGCTCCATTGCGTTTTTAAACTCAAAACACTACAATCATTTGGATAAATTTAGCTAAGTGTCAATCTCTACAGAACTAAAGGTAAAAAAACACAAAACTCAACTCTGGGTATGTTCTTATGTTTCTTAAAGCTGTGTATTATAACAAAAAATCGAATTATTACTTATTATTATTATTACAAGTTATACAGTATTACAGCTCATTTAAATTGTAACTAGACTGCGTTACTAAACATTAATCTGAGTTGTTCGTGCACATTTTTAATTTGTTTCAAAACTGTCAGCCGAGTAAGATCCGTTTGTTTTTTTGAATTTCAATTAAAAACGAAAATTTATAAAATGGGAAAATATTTGTTATTTAATTATTTAGTGTCAAAAAACCAAAACAAAACCGATTTCAACCTCTATTTCCAATATATATATATATTTTTTTTTTTCAAATAACACCAGTCCAGTCATTTTGCCAGTTTTAATTGTGATATTTTATTCTCTCTGGTTTATTTGTCCTGGAAGTTCTGCTGCTAGAAGGACTTACCGGAAAAAATCGTTGCAATTTTGTGAACAAACACATCCTCTTCTCTTATAGCGACACGTTTACTTTCGCGTCTTAGAAAGTAATTGTTGAACTCCATGATGAGAAACAGGAAGCAGCAATAAACTCCTTTGTTCCGCTGTCACTGAATTCACATGTGGTGTATTCATCAGTAAAAAAACAAGCATAAAAAGCTTAAAACCTCAAAATTAAAATTGGAAATTTTAAAAATTCAGATTTTTTAAAAGATTTTTTAAAAATTCAATTCATCAGACAAAAATTTTTGTCTGATGAAGGCCTAGTGCCGAAACGTTGCATGTCCTAATAAATCTTCACTATTTGCAAGTAAGACGGTGTGCGGGATTTTTCCATATGTTCTTGAGTTGCTCTCTCTCCTCCAACACACCCGTTTTGAGGAATTGATGTGCGAAGTTCTCATCCTTAAGTAAAAATTCAATTAAAAAAATTCAGTGGTGTTTAAATTTCAAAATCTGATGGAAAAAATGATCTTCCATAAACAGAGATAATAATTTTTGGACACTGATGAAAACTTGTTTATTTTCTCTTTCATTTCAGGTGTCCTTGGACCAGTACCACACAGAGGAGGAGATCTACCAGATGTCTTTACAAAGAGAGCCTCGAAAACCTGCGGTAAAGCAGCTCACTCTCACCCTTACTAAAGTATACTCATCCTCATCTTCCATTCTTGTTCGCCATAGAGAAACCATATTGAACTCCATATTGATCTCTGGTGCTTTTCCTTTTCATTTTACAGCAGAACTCCAGCCCCAGCCCGGCCCCGGAGCCTAAAACCGCCATGATCGACGACTGGGCTGTGTCGGTCAAACCGAACGCCGACCCGACCATAATCAAGAAGCACATAGAGAAGATGGTGGAGGTACGAGGTTTAGTCGCCGTCACGAGCGATTGCGAGCGCTTCATCACCAACAAGTCAATCAAGGGTTGTCATGGTTGCTATGGTAACTACAATCAAGGTTACTCATAGTCATCGCCCGTTTAACTGCAACGTTGATGTTAAAGCATCAATAGTGACGAGTGAATACATCCCACATATTATCCATGCATCCATCCATATTATCCTTTTAAAAGGAAAAAATGTAAAAGTAATCACACTGTAAAATCTAATGTAGCATTCAACTTGTTTTCTTTACTCACAGCTACGAATTTGTGGATCTTAATCTTAATGTGGTAAAGTAACAGTTACTTTCAGGATAAAAAACACATTACTTGTCAATTAGACTAAGGTCGACTTGAACGAGGCGAGTAACTTCAACAGTGACGTATTATTGCCAAGAGTCCAGCTCCATTTCCCAGTCTCTTCCAGTTCTCCCTGGTTTTCCTACAGTAAGAGTCCAGCCATTTCCCAGTCTCTTCCAGTTCTCCCTGGTTTTCCTACAGTTCCACTCATTCCCGAATCATCCCAGGGCCGTCACTATATCCTCCCTCTGTTCATTCAGTCTCTATAAACGCCCTCTGTGCTCAATTACACCTTTACTCTTGTTTTGTTTCTTCCAGTATTTTTTGAGCCCTAAATCCTTGCTTGAGTTGTTGTTGTTGAGTTGACGACTGAGCTCTATGTTACGATGCTGATGGTTTTTTTGGGTTTTTTTTTTTTACATTAATAAACATTTAAATCCTTGTGTACCTGATGCAGATCTAAATTACATTACTTTAAAATAGAACCTGTTTTTTGTAAGTAACATTTACTTGATTATTTCAAGAATTGGTTTTCATGGTTTTACAAAGTAAGATGAACTTACTCTTAAAGTAAAGGTTACTACATATTTTAGATTAGTTGCACAGCTTCACAACATGAGTTTTATCAATGGACATTAAAGTAAGTTAGCTTGCTGAGCCTCGTTAGATGAAAGTGGAATTTACTGTTCACTACACTGAGGAATTACTTGTAAACTCAGCTTTAGATTCACAGTCCACTTTAGTCAGATTTTCTAGACTTTTTCAAGTCTACTTATTTGGTTTTACAGTGCAGGGATGTTTTGAGGGGCTGGAGCTCTGCCAAATGAAAGTATCCACATTTTTCTTAAGTATGCAATTTTGCATTTTGCTTCTTTAGATATTAGGCTGTTATGTGTGCACCTGCTGAGAGAGCAGCAGCTCAGCTTTGTGCTTTGGTGTAAATGAGCCGAGGGATCTGGGACCAGTAAAAATATAACAAAAATGAGAGTGGCTGTAAATATTCTTTGTTGAGTTTTCAAACTTTTACACAGCTGCTGTCTTCATGGAGTAAACATGAAGCCTAAATAAATATGTTGACCACAAAGGTACTTCAAGGCAACTTAAAGGTTGTATAGAGGATTTTATAGAGGATTTTCCAAGGAACGAGGAGTACTGCACATTTGAAACCCCCTCCCCGACAGCTCCCGCCTCTTTATGCCAAAAACCTTTACAGCTGCTGCGCTGTTGGTTCAGCTGCTGTTATTCTCTTTTACTATTACCATAACTGCAACGACATTCAGAGTTATAATGAAGTTGCTGTATAAGAGTAATGTATGTGTGCAAAATGTCAACGATTTACATTATAATGAAGTAGTTTAAGTAGAAAATAAGTTCTCTCCTCATCTCTGCACAGGACTTGTAAATACAACTAACGAATGACTAATACAACAAGCGGCAACAAATTGACTTTTTCTTTGCATTGAAAATCAGGTTTTCAGATACAGGATGTAGCACTTGTGTCCTGAAAAATGTTTGTCAAGTTCTTTGAAATAAAGTACGTTTCCCAGTGATAAGCAGAAGTTTCTTGTCCAGAAGTAATTTAGCTCCAGCGCGTCAGTCTTTAGACCCTCGTCTGCTTTGCTTCTTTTCCTCTTGAGTGACCTCATAAACGGACTTTCTTTTGCGGTGAACTGGTCGTGGATTCTTGTCATTGAGACAAACTTTGTGCAAACTGTGAGGAAGCTCCAGCTAGAAAAAGCTGCTAAGAACCGCTGCATTGGTTTAGTAAACGGCGCCTTGCATCTGTGTAGTGTGTAAGAGCTGAACGTAAACCACAAAATCCCAGAGACTCAGTTACACTAGAAGCGACGGGAGTTTGATTGACGACCCAACAGCCAATAGAAAACAAGGCTACCTCGTTTTTTATTGGCTGATGTTTGTCTGGCCCCACCACGTCCAGAGTTGATGGATTTTCATTCTTTTTGATTTGGTCATCATAATTACAAGGATGCTGAGCTGTATCTTATCTGTACCTCACAGGAAGCAGGGAAGAGCTCAGGATCAAATATCAAATAACAAATGCAACAAACAAATAGGTACAAACCAAGCTCACTGCTACAACAACCAGAAGCATCAGAATACTGTCGTTGCATATTTAGCATTTGATTTAGCATTGTTTTAATACTGGGATAAATTCAAATCCTATGAAGAGATACTTAATAGCGTCCGTATTGTATCTTCAGTGCTGCTAAAAATCCCTGGGACCACTTCTCAAGTAGCCTATAATAATTATTCTAACAAAACATCTTGAACATCTTTCCAGTCAGTCTTCAAGAACTTCGACACAGACGGCGACGGCAACATTTCCAGAGACGAGTTCGAGGCGATCCAGAACAACTTCCCTTACCTCAGCAAGTTCGGGGAGCTGGACAAGAACCAGTGAGACGCTTATAGATTTGATTATTTACGCTTAAATCAAACAGACGGACATTTATCGCCTCATAAACCTTTTTTTCTGTCACAGGGACGGTAAGATCAGCAGAGAGGAGATGATAGACTACTTCATGAAGGCCAGCTCCCTGCTCAACTGCAAGATGGGCTTCATACACTCGTTTACGGAGGCTACGTACGTGAAACCTACATTCTGCGAGCACTGCGCCGGATTTGTAAGTCAGCGCACATAATCCAATAAATGTAATCAGTTTTACCGGCACGAGCAAGTGAGAATCAATAGAAAACTGGATTACGCTGGGTAAACTTTAGCGTAATAACTCCAGCAGGTTAAAAGGTCCTACTTTGTGAGCTTTTATTATGTTAGAATGTTGTTTCCTCATCAAAAATGACATCCATTGCATTTTATTTTGTTCACACATGTTTCAGAAATCCTTTATTGTTCGTCACTTTACATCTAGGAAGCTCAAATTCCACCTTGTGAGATCATGTAGCGTTAGTTTTCAGTAGCTTCTTTTACCTTTTGTTCAGTCAAGATTGGCAATCGCAGGTTCTGTAATGTAATTCTGGTGAAGGTGTGAAAAATTAAAAAACAGACAAACAGCGGAGCACTTCCTGTTTGTCGGTTTTTGACAAAAACAGATTTAAGTGCATGGTTTATTTCGATGTTAAAGCCGATTTAATTTATTCCGCGATCATGTAAACGTTTATTCTGCTTAAAAAATAATTCCGGTCGTTTGTGGTCGTTGGGTCGTCCTTATGACGCGATGACGCTCTGCAAAAAGGCGCCTGGAGCAAACTTTGGTCTTGAACCGGAACAATTTTTTGAATAAATGCGCTGGACGAACTACAGATAAAGAAAAGAGCGGAGGCAGAAATCAGAAAAAACAGAAAGAAAAAGCCAAACGCCGGTTGCAGCTGATTGTGTGTTTTCTTCTGCCAGATGTAAATAGGTTGAACAGTGTGTTGAACATCCATCCATAAGGTTTATTATTGGACTTTGTTTTTTCCAAATTTTGTACTGAAGGATGTCTAGAAATTCTTGGGTGACTGTTCAAGCAGATTCCAAGACGAAAAAATGACTTCTCTATGGGAGTGAACGGCTTAACCTGAAAACAGAACAAAAATAAAATAAAACAATCTTGATCTGTTTCTATACATTCTGTGAAAATTTTTGGTTATTTCAACAAGAATTTCCCAAATTATTGACTTTTGAAATTATGTCAATTTTTTTGGGACACCCTGACTAATTTGAACTAATATTGATCCAGAAAAAAACAACAAAAAAACAAATAAAAATGAAGCTATTTTAGAAATATCTTGAGCTTTATCAGAACAGGAGAACATTGTAATATAGAGAAAGCGCTATTATTATGTAAAAAAAACCAAAAATCCCCACCAAAAACATCATTGTGGTATTGAAATCTGTATTGTCAAGTCTATTCCTTAGTATTGAAATCGGGTTTGAGGTTTTTAGTATCATGACCACTTTAGTCCGTCCTACAGTTTGGCATTGGCACTTCCATTTACAGTACGTGGGCTTTAGTGCTCGTGTTATTGATTTACTGTGATTATCTTGATACAAAAGGGGAGAAAACGTGCGATGCTCTTTCTTTACTCTCCTTTTTATGGACGAATAACGCTGTGTCCGGGCAATCGCCTCGTATTGATCCCCGTCGTATTTACTCATATGTATTCCACAGGTTCAGTCAGTCACGGCTTCTATATAAAACCTTTTGTCCGCACGCTCACCTTTCCCATTCCCTTCGTCTATTCCGCTTGTTTTGCTCTCCGCCTCCTCATCGCCATTTACCCTGAGTTACAGCCCCTGGTGCATTGTGGGAAATATGGCGAGAGGTAATTGGGCGAGATGATAGGTCTGGGGTGTTATGTAGTGTTATGTGCATCTCTGAGAGGCTCTGTGTTATTTTGAGTTAAATTCACTGCGATGCAAAGAATAAAATGGACGTATTCCTTTTTCATAATATTCTGGTGATATTTTCAGCTCTTTTTGCACTGCACGTTTCATAAAACTAACCTATTCTCTTAAATCTAGACAGCTTATTTGTCTTGTTTTAAGGGATATACTCGAAATAAATGTTAAATATCGTCACCTTCCTAAAATAATCGCCTAAGTCACTTTTTGCCCAAGTTTTCTTTGCCATAATTTATGCCATAATTTCAATTTTGGGTGAAGTTTGTTGTGTTTCCTGAAAAACCTGAAAAAATTACTTTTGCAATTATTTTAGGAAGGTGTCGATATGTAAGATTATTAAGCTTATTTCAATAAAATATTTCCTTTTTTTTCTCATTTAGTTTTTATATCTATAAACTAGTTAGAATCCACACAAAACAAGCAGAGCAAGTGTTTAATGCATTAGCCTTTCTTAAAACAAGAGTATTTTTAAGTTTTATGCTTTATTTTAGATCACTTAAATACTTAGATTATTGCTTAGAATAAGTGATTTGATCTTATTTTGAGATTTATGAAGCCTAGATATATATTTTTTATAAGATTTATTGATAAGTATCAGATCAATTCACTTGTTTCTTCAGTGTTTTAACTTAAGACAAGTGTATTTTTCTAGTTTTAAGGAGAGGTATTTTTGCAGCGTAACTATTTGACTGAATCATCTCACTCTTCTGTAAACTTGGATTAGTCAGTCCATTCATTCGTTTGAACAATACCAGCTACTATTACTTAAAATGTAGTTTCCTCACCACAAATAGACCTGGAATTGTGTTTGTTTTATTCACACATATATGACATACAGTTTTTTTTTACTGTTCCACTTTGTGATGGTCAAAATTTAGGATATAAACACTTAAACCCTGCATGCAAATTTAATATTTAGGCTGAGTTTTTTTACTGTTCCACATTGTGATGGGCAAAATTTAGGATATAAACACTTAAATCTATCAGAAAATAAAAGTAGTGAAATTATCTGTTGATGCAGCAAGATCATTTTACTTGACAAGTTATTTTAAAATCTAGACTAGAATGAAGCAGTCTCAGAACTTTTAAGTCGATAATAAACCTGAAAACGAGATGAATAACCTGATAGAAGTTTTAAAATCTTGGCCAGATCAGAGACATTTGCAGTGTGTTGATTTTGATTGGTACCTGGAAGTCATTTTCAATCTAAAAAAGCTCAGATTAAAGTCTAACAAAGCCTCTTACACTTATCATCACATCCCCGGGGGTCGCATTGGCAGTGGTTTTATCTTTGCTATTGGAGCTACTTCTTTACGCTCTCTCTTAGAACATGAAAGCCACGTATTAATTCAATTGTCCACCTCCCTGTTCCCAACCCGTCTGCTAATTCGCCGTTATAAGTAGCCGCGATAATCTGTGTTGATGGCGTGGATGCATTCTCCGGTCTGTCAAGATGCTCGTCGAACGAAGCCGCGGAAAACACATCGAAACCGCACGAAACGCCGCATCATAATTGCGATCTCCGGGTGCGCGGCTAATCAAAATAGCGAAATTAATTTGGAGAAACAACGACGCTTTATTATTATCGTGATGAAGGAGGCGGAGGTGATTGCCCGATGTTGACTCGGTGCTGAAATTGGAGTGTTGTCAAGTGTATTGTTTTTGCAAAGAAGAGATTGAAAGACAGAAAGAAAAGAAGATAAAGGAAAGAACGGAAAGGTGCTCGTTCCAGATGCTTCAAATTGGCTCCGCTGAGTTAGGAAAAGGAGCCTGTTGACTTCCTTTCATAGCTCCTCAAGAATAGGAACCACAGAAAGTTTCTAACCAGAAGTAAAAACGATCCGAATGCGTTTAAGGTTTCATTACCTCAGACATTTAACAATATATCTGGAGAAAGAATGAAATTAAAACCTTTAGGGCCTCACGGCTGCTGCTTTATCTGTAGACCACATGACATTGTTTAGATTTGTAGAACCGAAACTTAAAGCCGAAACTCCACCGCAGACGAACTAAAGGACACGAGAGTTTTTCTGTTCGTTTATCAGGATGTCGGAGATGGTTCATGTTTAAACTTTTATTCATAGAACTAAAATAAAATCTGGAACGTCAACCCAAGATGGTGTCATATTGTTTTCATGGGCCCATAAATCATTTTCTTTTCCGCATTTACTTCCTCAATCCGGGTTAGCTCCTCCCACCCGAGTGACGTCTGTAATGTGCACAGCGTTGAGTGTTCGGACCAATCAGAGTGGAGCTAGGCTATGTGTTACGAAACTAACTTTTAGGCACTTTGAGGATTTAAACATTTGAAAAGCTTTATGTTGCGAAAATAGTAAAGAAATCCTACAAAATCGTGAAAGTTGTCGATGTCCTGTCAGCTGTCCACACAGGCACTTTGAATTCCCAAAAATACATTGCGATCTACGGGAGAATTCTGGGAGCTGCAGTACCTGGAGCGGCCACTAGTCGGTTATTTTATTATAGATCCATGGGTTTATTTTAGAGCTTTTTATTCAACCGCAGCATCGTGCAAACAAATTCTAAAAAATTCTCATTAAATTCAGAACAGCAGAGGAGAATCAGAAGCACTAATCATCTAATTGGTGGGTGCTTTAGTTATTTTTTTTTTTATTAAACAGCGTAGGGTCACATGATTTTTCAGTTCCGCGTTCCAACTCCAGTCCAACTCTATTTGTATATGACATTTTATTTTTAACACAAAGTCTCCGACGTGCTGCACAGACTAGGCACTATATAAAGCACAAAATAAATAAATTAGCAAGTCAACGAGTTTGGGGTCAGGAGCTTCGAACGAGTCGGAAAGATCAAGCGAAAGGAAGTGTAGGCGACGCCACAAAATAACTCCCCAAAATGTTATGCTGTGTTTTTATTTACTCTTTCCTCTTGTTTTGAATAGGATTTTATTTATTCATTCATTTAAAAATCATTTTCTTACGCGACATTGAAAACTGACATTGAAAAACACATTACAAAACAAGACGAGCTTATGTTTAGTCCTGTTTGCTTATTTGCTGGAGTCCTTCACAGCAATTAGAAGCTATAAATGGGAGTATATTTAATTTCTTGCCTGTTAAATAGACTGTGGGAAGAGTTACGCTAATTCCAATTTTGTCTCATTAGTTAAGTGTGAAGTTAGTTTAGTTAAGCTAGTAGATATCAACAAATCCTTCTGTATGATCTGCCAAAAGTACGAGATTTGAAATGTTTCTGTGCGTTTTAATGAGTGATCTTTAGTCTTAAGTGAAAAATGGACTTCAAAACTACACTGACAGTCAATGAAAACT